>NJRL01000703.1:75843-87024 GCA_003063815.1 Aphaenogaster rudis | reverse complement strand
AAATTTTTCAATATTTAGGTGACGATATCTCAATAATTATTTGTCGTAGGGAAAAGTGGTACAGGATTTTTATGTCGGAATATCAACAAAATTATAAGTCAGAATGAAAATTTGAAACAAATCTTTTTATTATTACAGTAAGTGTTCAAAATGTTCACTATGTTGATCCAGACATACCTGTACTCTTCGCGGAAAGCTTGCTTGTACTTTTTCTAACTTTTGTATGGTTATTTCACGAAAAATATTTCTTATTCTTTCTATCATGTTTTCTCGAGTGGCAGGACGTTGAAAATAAGCTAGCTCCTTCACTCTTCCCCAGAGATAAAAATCCAAACATGTTAAATCGGGTGATTCCGCGAAGAGTACAGGTATGTCTGGATCAACATAGTGAACATTTTGAACACTTACTGTAATAATAAAAAAATTTGTTTTAAATTTTTATTCTAACTTATAATTTTGTTGATATCCCGATATAAAAATCCTGTACCACTTTTCCTTACGACAAATAATTATCGGGATATCGTCACCTAAATATTGAAAAATTTAACAAGTTTTTCTTGAATATCCCAAAAATTTTTAAGCAAATAAAAAAATGTTTCAGACAAAAGTTGTTCAAATTCATTAATAGAAAAAGATGATACAATAAAAAATAGGGTATTCCATTTAAAAAAATTAAGATGTCCTTGATATCTCTAAAGCGCACCTGGACAAAAATTATTATCGCCATATGATAGCCCCCTTCGTACCGTGCAATTTTGATTATACAAATCTTTCTCTGGACCTTATAGATTCGAAGATATTTAAGGTGGTAATAGTTATTGCCTCACCCTGTATATCTATTACAGGCATGATAATGGATACAGCCATAGATATTCGCATATAATATCTTAATATGATGTAAAAAACAATAAAAACGCTACTATTTTGTGTTGATTAGTGTTTATTAAAATTCATCAAAAATGTTAAGAGAAAATAGAGGTCAAAGAGGATATTATGTGATATGCTTGTGCATTTGTGTTCGTGTATGTGGGTAATAATATACGTGCACATAGATATGTAGTATTCAAGTATACAAGTATAAAGTTTTCCCAGTCGAAACCGTCATTTAAATATCAAATTATTATATGTATAATAATTGTATGCAGCTTTTTTGCATTTATGTCTTTTGTATGAACTACAAAAGCTGAAAGTGGTTATTTCTTTAGCGCGAGAGCTACGGAATAAGCCACACAAATAATTTTCCTATGCAGTTTCAATTTTTTTATAGGATTACAAGAAACTTTTACATTTATTGTCATTAAGATGCATTCTTTAACCCTTAATTGTTTGACCAGCATTCGTTATTATAGCGTTGCATCGTTACCTAGGAGTGGCAAAACTGCAACTTTAATAAATATTTTGGATTTTATAGATAAAATATTGAAAGACGCACATACAATAAATTTACGTTGTCCTTATTACGTTGTTCTTACATACATTATGCATGTGAACATTTAAACATTTAAGGGTCAAGATGTAACATTGCTTGCACATACAACTAGCATCAGTTATATTCACAAAAAGCTTTCGTCTTACAATCTCATAATTTTATAAGACATCAGAATTAATTTCTTCCCTCCTTTTTTCCTTTTTTTAACCACAATTTATAGTTGTGTATTCGTATTAAGAACACAGAAGTATTGTACGCACAAATCTTTTCTTAAGAATAATTATTGTCTTTTGTTTCCAATATACATCGGCACAATGTAATACTTTTTGATGGATTATCGAAGAATATACTAAAGTTCCTTACATTAGGTTAATATACAATGTCAAAATTTGTTAGATATAAGTCTTACTTGTTTATATATTGTCCAAGTATTGTTTTTACATATTTAGGAAGAAGCGGGGATGCGACATTTTATTTGGCACAGCTGCAAACATTCACATGCAAACATCCCCGAGAATATTTTGCTATATTTAAATCGAGTATCGAATCGTACAACGAATATTTCTCTTCCAGCTAATCATGAACTAATAAAAATAAAATACATATTTTACAAAATTAAATTAGAATAGTCAAAATGGATAAATTATATGATTTTACTCCAATTATATTTATGTAAATTATTTGAATAATGAACATGTAACATAGAAAAACGATATTAATAAATTAAAATATATAACAATCTATTATAAATAAACTGATATATATAACAACCTATTATAAATAAAATAAACTAATCTTAAATGGAGTGATTGCTATCACATGTACAATTTTCACTTAATTACATCAAATGGCTGATGATTTTCAAGTAATGCTTTTTCGGAATAGCATTAAAATTCTGCACGTGGAAACTACAAATGTGATTCAGTCTATGCAACTGTGTGCATTGAATCGCATTTGCGTTTTCGCAATGTGCTTGACTGGTGATTTTCATATATACGATATATTTCTGAAATCTGGTTTAATATTTCGAACAAACTGCGTCTCATTTAACAAAAAATATAAAAGAATTACTATCTCTTTTTGAAAAAAAAGACAAGTCCGACGAATAGTTCACTTTTTATGAAATTAAATCCATGCGATGAAGTTAAAAAGTTTCTATTATTATTTAATATATAAGTCGGATTTTGAGAGGAGAAAGAAGGGATAGAGGGGGAAGAGAGAGGGAGAGAGAGAGAAAGAAAGAGGAAGAGGGAGAGGGAGGAAGAGGGAGGAAGAGGAGGGAGAGAGAGATTTTATATCAGATTTAAAAATTCGTAGTTTTTAAAGATATTGCGAAAGGGAAATTTGCTTTATCTGAGCTTCTCTGATGATCAAACAATTATTGTATGGAAATTTAGGAAATCTATTGTAATATTCATCTTTTTTCCCTCTAACGTTTGACATCTTGCACATTTCAAACGCGAAAAATCTTAAAATCCACGAAAATGTGCTGTTTTATGTCAAATTACTAGCTTTTATGCTGTTGCGAAACATAGGATTACACAAATATACTAAATATCGGAAAAACGCATGCACATCATCAATGAGATCAACCTGATATGTAAATAAAATTTATTTCATGCATATTTAATTCTATTTGCGTTAAAGATATGCATGCGATATTCTGATACATTCAGAAAGTATAGCTTTTTGGAGCTTTTAATCCAATAGAGATGCTATTCAAACCGTTTCTATATATTCTCTTTTTTAGAATTCAATCAGAATGAAAATTTTTGGTGCGAAAGAGGTCTGCGTTTTTTTCGCAGATAGACGCTGAAAGGGTTTCTCGATATTGGGCTCAAAATTTCTGATTTGCACTTACTTATTGGTTGACACAAAGGCTTAAAAGTTCGCGCAGAGATACAGGAGCCACAGGTTCTTCAAAACGCACGCGATCTTCAAGATGAACGTCGCTTACTTTTGCAATTGCAGCTTCGCTGACAGCTGCAGTTGCATCGTGCAGAGCAGTCACAAACACTAGTATGCATGCGGCAGTTTTCGGATTTGTACCGTTTTCTCGCAACAATTCGCAGCATACTAAGGTAACATGTAATCTCGCGAGAGAGGTCCGCTCCTCTGCGAAAAAAAGTGTATACAATCTCATGTTGAGAAAACGATAACACTTATAAAACAATGCAATATAACAACATTTGAATGTAAGGACATAATGAGAAATATAAAATTCGTAAATACGAAATCAAATATTATGCGATCTGTAGGATATAGGTACATATATTGCATTAGAATTCGAGGAGAGGAAGAGAATTTGGGGAAAGAAATAATATAGGCCTACATAGGTTCTGTTGCCTGGAAAAGAAGAGTGGTTTCGCGTAGTCTTTTGCGCGCTGAATCCGAATCTGCGAACGATTTTCATCACGTAAGGTTTTTGAGAAAAACGTTTTGGGTTGAAACCTCAAGAAACGCGTTTTTTGCCATTTTTGAAAATTCATAGCGCAACAATCTGACGTGCTAGAGACTTCAAAAAGCGCTTAAGGTAAAGCTCAATCATTGTACTATACTTCTTCTGTTTCGAAAATTTTGCAGCAGGCAAAATTGTCCGACTGGCGCGTTTTGTTTTTAGTGGTGTGTATGTACAGTGCACAGGGTGAAATAGGCTATCCCATTGAGGTTCATGGGCAAACGAGTATATCAACAGTGGATTTAATACATGCCATTTTTCTCAAAAATCTTACGTGATGGAAAATTTTCGTTTGCAGATTCGGATTCAGCGCGCAAAAAATTACGCGAAACCATTCTTCTTTTCCAGGCAATAGAAAAAAAGTTGAAATATGCAGGCCTGTGTAGTAAAACTTAAATTTAGATTAGAGATTACCGCAAAATATTAGAATAAGTGAGAAAAAGAAATAGTAGAATTTGAGAAATTTTCTTCACTAATTTTTACGTAGAGATAAAAGAACCTACCGACCAAGCTTGACCAGTATTAGGCGGGTTGTTGTAACGCCGCTGATTGTAATCGTAATTGACTTTTGGTGTCATTTCTAAGAATGGCAATGGATTGGAAAATTGCTTTCGCGATTGTTGTCTATTCAGTAGTTGCTCTTCGTTTATTAGATCTTTACCGCCTCTAAAAGCAGATGCTTTCGCTTCCATCTCTTCGGCTATATGTTGCTCCTGAAGCATATATTATTTAAACGATCTTTGTGCATATATAGTGTATTGAAAGCTCTAAGAATGAATTAGTTAAAAACAAACAATTCTTTTAGATAACGACATAATGATATAATATCAAATATGAGGAGATATATTTCATCTTCTTTTTATCGATAGCAGTGTCGTTTCTACGTAAAATCTTTCTAGTTAATTAACATACGGCCATTTTCACAAAGTAGGTACAGCAAATTAAAAAACTAATTCGAACTAAACTAGTTCGCGTTTATAAATTAATAATGCAAGAAATTTTCACGTTTTAATTAGAGGCATTAAAATAGTCAATTAACGAGCCAATTCGGTGAAAAAATCAGTGACTCACCTGTAATTCACGTGCTCTCTCGACCTGGATGAGATTCTTGAGCGCTTCAAAACTGCCGGTTTGAGGAACCTGCGATCTCGGTGAGCCGCCGACGCGGAAGCTGGTTTTACGATTATTTGGCGTGTACGGTCCCGTATTCACGATCCCAAAATGTCGCGAGAGATCTTCGATGACCCTTATGCGCGAAGGCCCTCGCATCGCATTTCGCCATCTGCTTCCTGCCGGGGCCTTGTGCACCATCCTTCCGTAAATCGGTGCACCTCCAGCGGCCCGGCTACGCGGTCGTCCGGCGTGTCTCCCTGTGAATTATTAATTCTTTACTTTTTGCCTTATCGGTCCATTTTGCGCAACGCAAAAAACTGCCCTTCTCTTTGCGTGAAGATCAATAACATAGTGAAAGCAGAGGATCAGTCATAAACTGTCCGAAAGATATACGCGAGAAGCATTTCTAATTTCAAGATAAATATTTCCGTATAAAAGAATATGCTTTCTAGAAAAGAAGTGTTTTCTATAATTATATTAGTTGAAAGTTATCTGAGGTAGATCGAATTTCTTTTTGCTTCTTTGTTCTGTTTTCAGAATGAAAAAAGAGCTTGTTAAATCATTAATTAATTAAAGTTCGTAGAATCGGTTTCTACATGAGGGTTGACATTTCAGAATAAATCGGTTAAAAATATCTTAAATTAACAACACATATACATACGTTTTCGGAATAACAATCGTTATTCCGAATAACACGGCACAACATATTACGAGTAGTTAAAATCATCGAGAGTACATGCGTTCTCTGCGTGGGTGTAAACGAGTGACGTCAGGTCAAGAAGCCCGTATTGCGCTTCAATGGATGAAAAGGGTTTTGAAAAGGATTGCTGACGTTTCGCGTAGGCGAAGATGTCACGAATTTTCTAGTCGGTGGCATTGCGGCGTACATTTTGTATAGATTAAATCTTAATCAAGTTAGAGTTCTGTTTTTGCGTTTGCATAAACGTCGTGAGTTAACTGCTCGCTAACTATTCACGACACAATGATTATGAAATATATGATTGAGCCGTGATTCAAATACAACGTTCAATCTGACTATTAGCAAAATATATATACCCTAACTATATAATCCTAAATATATATACTCAACTAGATAGTAAAAATAAATATAATGTGGCTACTAGTATTAAATTCTTGAGCAATCGTGAAAAGTAAGCACGCGTTGTGCTTAAAAAGTTAACGAGTGATCGAGTGAACGAGTAAAAATGATTATAAATGAGTTTATTGTGTTAGCAGCGTTATGGTGCTTACATAAACGCAAAGATAAACTAATTTTATTTCAACAATGGCTTTTGACTTATTGTTAGCTATAATTTAATTGATTCTTTTTTTCTGTGTCTCTTTCTAGATTATCTGTATCATATAGATGAATACAATTATTTTAATTAACTATAGTTAGTAGTTTGATAATTATTATAGTCAGTGGAGAGAGATGATAAATGTTGGCATATCTATTAACGATAAAGACATTACGCTGCGTCATTATAAAAGAACAAATTAAAAAGTGTGAGAGAGAGAGAGAGAGAGAGAGGAGAGGGGGGGGCTTAGAAATTCACGTGAGAAATTCGTGAGCGCAGGAGAATTCGATCAATTTTCGTCTAATTAACCCTTTGAAGCATGGTGGGATCCCACAATCTCACCTTTTTTCTTCATTTTTAATTAGTTAAACTATGTTTTCGATCTTTTCATCCGGATTTTTTGTACTTTTAAGATCTATAAGATGTTAACAAATATATAGAAAATGTGAAGAATCAAATTTTGTTGTTGTAACAATGCTATAAATAAACAAATTGTGAAAAATTGCAAATTTTTTAGAAAAAATGTATTTTACAGTGATCTATAAGTAATATCGTCATAAAACTTGCATACTTTAGGTTTTTGGGGTCGCTGATTATGAATCTGAGATCGAAATTCAAAAAATCAAATGTGGCGGACCTGAATTGCAAAAATTTAAGCGATTTGCGTGAAATTGTATCCGCTATTTTGAATTTCGACCTCAGATTCGTAATCAGCAACCCAAAAAACTTATAAGTACATAGGTTGCCTGTAAATTAACAATAAAGAAAAATGTGTGTTTTAGAGGGTTAAGAATTGCAAGATGGAGAAATTAAATAATTTGTGCACGATGTGTTAATTGCGCATTCGTTTTGCACGGACAATCGGATTTGGATGCGGTCAAAGCGCCTGATTCGAGCTTGCGATGCTATTGCGCTTCAAAGCGATAGGTAGCCAACATTCCCCCGATAATTAGCCTGAATCGTGTATACTCGTTAGCGTAAGTGCTCAGCGCGTACGTGGTAAAGTGGCGCGCTTGACCCATATGTGCGTCGCGTATTTGCAAGATGGTATTGCAGCCTGCCTGGGCAGGTTTGCATTTAAACTCGTAGGCTGCGAAACACCACTCGATACATAAAATCGATAAAACGCACACGTTCCTTCTCTCATATCTGCGTTTCACCCTGACAACACGGCATTCTTTTATATCGAGGAAGATACATCGATTCATGAAAGAATTCGCATCTTATTACTGTCGATAGCACGATTTCTAAATTTCTGTTCTCATCGGGTCGACCGACAAATATCCGCTACCTCTTCGAAATTGTTTATATATATATATTTAATTTTACATTTATTTAGGCAACACACAAGTTTAAAAATTATGCAGAAAATTTGCTTACCTTCCAACTCTTCTCGTAATTTCAGTCGGGTAGGTGCAACAATATCTGCGCAAGGCCAATCAGTTTTCTTAAATTTTTGCTTGAATTTTTCATCTTACGTTTAAAGAAATTATTTTTATATCCTTGGTATATACATGTATATCCGGACGGTAAAGGCAAAACTCTGAATTTTCAGAAAGATTTCGCCAAGTTCCGTCACAGCTTCGCGTTCTACAAAGCGTAAGGGTCTCACCTCGTGTGTATCCTCTGGATAATTTAATGCGATCGGGAAATATCGCGGTTCGCGGCCATATATTGGGATTGAATGGGTACATCGGGTATCCGTTAGTGGTTTTAGCGGCTCTGCTCTGCCTCTTCGTGTACCTCCACATGGCGCGTAGCTCGTCGCACGACGGCTCGGTCAGGTCCAATCGTTTGTCGCCGATGTCATCGTTATTTCCCGTTTGCGGATCGATGTATCGCAAACCCGCGACAAACGACCCGCTCGTATACGTCAGGACGAAGGCGATGCACACGGCCGCGGAGCGCATTTTCTGAAATCAGAACGACGAAAACCAATTGCAGACTGCCATAGCAGTGATAGACACAAGCTATTACCATTGAAAAGCTCCATTTTTCAACAAGCTGTTCTGCTTCTTTGCTTCTAGAGATTATTTATGACGTACGACTAGAAAAAAAAAGATTTAGGATCTCGGCCTTCGGATTTGGATCGTGGGGATTTCAAATAATTAAACTTCTATAATAAACGAAACTTTTAATTAACAAGAGAACTTATAGTGCTATCTTGAATAGATATTATTTAAGAATTTTCATAATGCGTTTCTTGGTTCTGATTTGATTATTATTATTGGTTCTGATTTGATTTATATCTGCAGAATGTAGTTTCATAAATAAATTTTTGACATGATACTCTACAAATATACATATATTGTATATATACCAAATATTTATAGAGAGTGTCGTGTCAAAATTTTATTTATAAAACTACATTCTGCAGATACGAAAAATCAAATTAGAACCAAGAAGTGCATTATGAAAATTCTAAAACTAATAGATATTTAATTCAAGACCGATAGCACTATAAGTTCTCTTGTTAGTTAAAATTTATTTTGTTTATTATAGAAGTTTAATTATTCAGAATCCCTACGAATCCAAATCCGAAGGGCGAGATTCCAAATCTTTTTATTGTTTAATTTTCTTCGTTAGTCATACGCCATGAAAAAATGTCTAGAGTCAAAAATCTTTAGAGTATATATATGTATATATATATACATATATATGTATGTATATAATGGGTCACCCTGTATATATAAGGTGGAACACGTAACTTGTTACAAGTTGTTTTCTCGGAATTTATTAGAGATAGCGACAAAATTCTTTGGATGTTTCAGGATTCACTGGCATCTTTTATATGACATATAGGATATCGTCGTTGGATTTTCGGGGGAGTGGCAAGAGGACCAACTCATTTTTTAAACGGAATTGTGTGATTTTTTTTAGATAATATGATGCCTTCAGTTATTCTGCACATAAAAGTATTAAGGTAAAGCTATTAAAAAATTAATAGTTTTCAAAATACTTTATACTTTATTTTAACATATTTTGACATGATCTCGCAAACTATTTATTTTTTATAATATCTTAATACTTTTATCCATAGAATAATGAGATGAATCAATTAGTGTAATGAAAACATATAGTTGTTTTTAAAAAAAATTATGGAATTTGTAATGTGCACTTACATACTTTTTTGATTACCAATGATTGGTAATCAAACTATATCAATTGATTTTATATATTTGGAAGGAACATATAGTTTCCCTTCCTTTTCTACTTAATATCACGCGTAATTATTGTTCAATTTTTCTTTAATTTTTATTACAGACATTCAAAAATTTTATTCATTTTGACTGTCTTTTTTGGACTTCTCTTCTTTAATTGACTTATTTTATTAACAACTTTGGACACCATTCATTCGCGCTTTCGAACGACGAATTAATACGTAGATTTTTAAATTGACCGTACATATCTTAAGATCTATTTCAATAATGACTAATTTGGTTTTCCACATCGTGACCTCTTTATATTATATAGGTATTAATTAGAATATTTGACTCTTGTGATAGTTTTGGTATGGCCTCCCCGGTTTATTATTCTGTTCTCGCGGGTGATACCTGGTTATTGTGGTTTGACTGTCATTAATGTTAGTTTCTTCTCTGCGTTATTCTTTTAAGTCTTTTGTTTCTAATTTATTATTTTATGTAAGTAAACTCAATTATCACATTCAGTTTTTTTCTGAAGAAGACTGTGTAGTCGAAATGTTTAAATTTATTTGTTTTATTATTATCACCATGTGACATTAAATTATTTATTTATTTATTATTAAAATTCGTTATTTTTAATTTTTGCGCTCGTTCTTGGCCTTTTACCTTACTGAATTTGCTATACCAATTGATTCATCTCATTCATCTCATTATTCTGTGCATAAAAGCATTAAGGTACGATTATTAAAAAATTCATAGTTTACAAAATATTTTATAAAAACAAAAACAATGTTTCCTTTCGCCAGTAGATAAAACAAATCAAAATTATTCAAAAACGACGTAACTGGCCACAAATGATTTATTAATCACAACGTTTCGACCCACATCAGGTCCTTATCAAGTGAATAATATGCAGCAGATACATACGTAAAACCATGATAATCGCAAGATACTGATTCCTAGCACCATCGTGCGTACATAAGCTAGAGAATGAGAAAGTAAAACAATGCATAAAGACAATGAACATAAATCAAAATAGTAAAAATCAAAATAGTAAAAAAAAAGAAGAAAAATATATTAATAAATTAAATAAAAGGTCTATATTAAGACTGAGAAAAAACTTACATGGTTTTGCGCGTCAAATGATAAAAAGTAAACGTGAGAATATAAAACTGAAACGGTTAGACCAACATATTCAGTATAACCGAAGCAAATCATGGTCAAAGTCACACTAAAGAGGAAAGACAAACAAAATGACAATTAAACAAACAGGACGTGTTCCGAAAATCACTAAAGACAAACCGAATCAAAGGCATAAACTATGTAGAATTGATAACACGTTCATATATGGCAGGTAGATTTTCAGTATCCCTCTGCATATTAACCGTACACTTATGTTTTTTAATGAAGAACATTTCAGAGATCTCCCTTTTTTTACGATGACTTTCTTTATACAAAATTTTTGGTTTAAGCCAATTAAAATCATGATTATAGGTGAGGCGGTGTTTAGTAACAACCGAATGGTTACTGTCGTGTTTTCTAATATCTACCTGATGTTCCTTGATACGTGTCTCCAAATGCCTCTTAGTTTGTCCGATGTAACATGCATCACAATCTGTGCAGTCAATCCTATATACTAGCTCAGTTTGTTTAAGATCAGACAGTCTATCTTTACCTTTCATTATTAAACAATTTAATTTCTTCGGGACAGTGAGAAGCGTCTTAAAATTAACACCCCTC
>NJRL01000702.1:109736-122007 GCA_003063815.1 Aphaenogaster rudis | reverse complement strand
CGTGTGGACGTTTTTATTGTCCACAACGCGATGTGTGCATTTGAGAAATGTCCACGACGCGTTTTTTTATTCAGTATTATTCAGATATTTGACACATAGTTGCAAAAAGACTTATAAAAACTGACTAATATACTGAAGTACATACGTTGACAGAGAGAGTGCGCGCGCGCGCGCGCGAGTGTGTGTGTGTGTGTGTATGTGTGTGTGTGTGTGTGTGTGTGTGCGCGCGCGCGCGCGCACGCGCACTCTCTCTGTCAACGTATGTACTTCAGTATATTAGTCAGTTTTTATAAGTCTTTTTGCAACTATGTGTCAAATATCTGAATAATACTGAATAAAAAAACGCTTCGTGGACGTTTCTCAAATGCACACATCGCGTTGTGGACAATAAAAACGTCCACACACCGAAAAAATATCTCATTTCGGTATTTGGACGATGAGCACCGTCTTCATCGCGTTGTGGATGTATTTTTCGCTCACTGAGCGATTTCGATGTTTGGGCGTAACATATACTTGGGTTTTATTATTTAAAAATTAAAGATACTACCACAGGGGTTTTATTTTTAAAAGTAGTTGTACAACAACTATTTTTCGAGATAATGTATATTTTCAAGGTAATATACAGGGTGTCTAACAAAAAAGTATCCAATCGAAAAATGGAGGTAGATTGGATCAAACCGAGACGAAAAGTCATGTACCATTTTGCAAAATTCGCAATAGTTTATAAGTTATTAATTAATACGTTTGAGCGAATGAGCGCGTGGAAAGCGGCAGAGCGGACTCGGTAGGCATGTACAAAGGGGCGCGGCGCGCGGCGAATGGCGAGAAGCGTGCGACGTGCGGAGCGTGACTATGATACCGCGCCGAGAAACTATTGTCACGCAGCGCTCCTCGCCACTCGCCGCGCGCCACGCCCCTTTGTACATGCCTACCGAGTCCGCCCTGCCGCTTTCCACGCGTTCATTCGCTCAGACGTATTAATTAATAACTTATTAACTATTGCGAATTTTGCAAAATGGCACATGACTTTTCGTCTCGGTTTGATCCAATCTACCTCCATTTTTCGACTGGATACTTTTTTGTCAGACACCCTGTATACATATACAGGGTGTCCCGCACAACTCCTGACACCGATTAAGGGAAGATAGAAGGGATCGAGATAAACAAAAAAGTCCTCTACCATTTTGCGATATTCGCAATAGTTAACGAGATATTAAATGTTTAAGTCGTATATATCTTTACCTACCTCGGCGCGGTGCGGCGAGATCTGGGAGTGACTATGGAAGCACAGGCAGCGGTGTGCTACCCTTCCCTTCGCCGCGCGCCGGGTATCCATCCCCGCTCGAGCCTTAAGGCCCCCGCACAGACTTTTGCATAACGCATAACGCATAATGCATAAGGAAATCAGTCAATCAGAATCCTTTATTTTCATCCCAAGATGACTGATTTCATCCCAAGATTGGCTGATTTCCTTATGCATTATGCGTTATGCATTATGCAAAAGTCTGTGCGGGGGCCTTTATCCCGCCTGTGCCGATACACTGGGCCGTCCTACTTCTTTCCGCGCGCTCTCATCCGTACGACTTTAACATTTAATATCTCGTTAACCATTGCGAATATCGCAAAATAGTACATGACTTTTTTGTTTATCTCGATCCCTTCTATCTTCCCTTAACCGGTGTCAGGAGTTGTGCTGGACACCCTGTATATTTGGCGCAATTTAAAGATTTCAAACTTTTTTTATAAAATATACATAGATACGTACTACTTGGGTTGCATTTTTTTAAATGAAAGAGACTACTTGGGTTTTTCAAGGTACAAAGACATTACGCACCACTTGGGTTTCATTTGTCTTAAATTAAAGATACTACCACTAGGGTTTTTTCGAGGTTAAAATAACTCTTTTTGTATAATAACTTTTTACATACACTGCGCGTGTACTTGGCGCTTTTTTAACCTTTTTTTAAAAAGGTAATTTTGCTAGGATTTATACATACACAAGTTTATAATAAAGTAATATAATATATTCACGCTTCCATCATAATCGTGACACGACACTCGTGTCTCTCTCCACTTACGAGACTGTTTAGTTCACAAAAAAATTTTTATCATTGGCTTCTATTAAATTTACATTTGTTATACATTTAATTATACCTTTAATTCGTTTACAAAAATTGTTTTACTTGTTCATTTCATCATCTAATAATTCTTACTAATCACATATTTATATTTCTCTTATTGTTAGTGGAGATGACGTGATCTTTCATTCCATTCAACATTTCATTCTTTAATTGTACGCATTGAGAGGAGGACTCAAATCGGAGTCGAAACGTTTGCGAGTTTTTGCTTTGTAATTTGCTTTTGTAATCTGTAATTTTAATAATAAAGTTGTTGTTCGCCCTAGCAGCGGCGTTGGCTCACATTTGGCTTTTTCCAACAATTTTTTAACGATTTTATATCTGCGAGCCTAATATTATCAGTTTTGTTCTTTAATTATAATATACTTATAACAGATCCCGAGAAAAACTTTTTAATCAAGTTATAACAACCAGGCATCTTCTCTTCACAAAATTTATTCTTGTAATTCTAAAGCGCTGGCGATAAAAAGAGCAGTTAGACGTTGACGCGCGTGACTAACTACATATGCAAAATTGCATATGCACAATACACACATCACTATTGTGTATTCAAAGTACAACGTTGTACATACATACATACGTTACGCAATCATGCGCCATGCAGACACGTTCATGCAATACACCTTGTTTTTTTATTTATCGCGCGCGTTCTCTTATTCCACATAATTTCACATTTGAAAAACCCGTCATACAAATTGCACTTATTAAATATTATTATTAATGGTAATACACACATTCGTGCATTGTCTATGATGTACCTACTCATTATATCATATGTTGTACACTACAAATCCAAGCGTGTTATTTTAGCTGAAACTCTTCTAACACATTTCTTGCCGTTTTAAATCGTGTCATTTAACACGATTGAACGTATTAATTTTTAATTTAATACGCTTAAACGTGTTAAATGACGTAACCTAAACCGGCAAGAAAGATGTGAAAAGAGCTTCAGTCAAATGTGTTGTTTTTAGATGTTTATGCGTGTAAAAATAACACACTTGGATTTGCAGTGTAAATGAAACAGAAAGCAAAAAATTAATTAAATAAATTTTTTAAGATAAGAGAAGAAGAGAAGGAAGAGAAAGAGAAAGAGTTTGAAAGAAAAAAGATGTCTATTGGATTGCTGATAAATAATATCTAACAAATTTTACAAGATTTTTATATTCATATACACATATATTTATATGTATCATGATTAAAATAATTTTTTTAACTAGACAGAAAGTGCGTCTGATTTATAATAATAATCGAATATAAACAAAGGAAAGAATTATTCTATTCGATCTTTTTTAAAAAAATTGAGTGAACGTGCGTTATAACTTTCGTAATAATGTGATATGAGTTAAACTTAATTCGGTGCTGTTTACCCACGGTTGTGACTGTTTATCGCGACGTATCGATTCAACATGCACGCTCACATGAGTCGCATTTACACTATTACTCGCCTTGACATGATTCTGTCGCGGCAAATTTCGTCTCCATAAAACATGTTCTTTAAAACAGCGTTAATCAACATCTGGTAACATGATTCTCAGTCTGAAAACACTTGTGGTGCGTATTTACAAGTCCAAGTAGGGGAGAGTTGCCGAATGCGTACTACTTAAGCCATTTTTTATTATATTTCCCATTTGATATTGATTTGTACACAAATAAACATTGGAAATTGTAGCTTGATGTTTCAGGCATCTATTATTACATGTTTAACCTTTCATCAATAACAGATTAATTTGTTATAAGTTTTTTTGTAACATGCTGCAAAAGGTATACGATTTAGGCAACCGGTCACCTAAATCGTACCTGTGGATTTTCTAAATCATACCTCCTTGAAAGTATTGAATTTATGTGAATGTGAAAATAATTAAAAATATAAGATTAATAAAAGGAATCATTATCTAATACCTATTTTATTAATAATTTATCAAAAAAGGATCAAATATTTAATAATTAATAAATAACAGTAATGAAAAGTTAAGGACATAGAAATAAAACTGGCTTGAATGTATTTTTGCAATTGACATTTGTATTCATATATAACCTGTCTCTTATACACATCTAGATGTGTATAAGAGACAGGTGTGCGTGCGTGCGTGCGTGCGTGTGTGTGTGTGTGTGGGATACGATACTCAAAACAACTGCTATATTTCCTAAACATTTCTTGTTAATAACTTTTTAACGAACAACGACCGACGGCTAAAATCTTCGGAATGTTGTTCAGGGTCATGACCTTGACAATATATGTCAAGGTCAAGGTCATCGGAGGATGCTCCGTTATTGTAAATAATTACCTAAAATATTGATGAGGTACGATTTAGGCGACCGGTGTACGCATTCAGCACCACTCCCCTACAAGTCTTCACAAATATAAACATTCATTAAATTATTAATACTAATTTATATAAAATAGTAATAGTAAGAATAATATATTCAAGAATAAATTCAAAGGATTCTATAAAAAAAACCATATAAAAAATCTTTTATACATACATAAAATTTTTTTATACATTATTTGTGTTTGTTACCTTTTTTAGTTAAAATTTTTAATTGGCATGTTTATTTGTGGTAATCTATTAATTTTAACACAATCTTTAATATTATTGCGAGGTCGATTATACATGTTCGTGGCAATCAAATGCACGCACAACTTATACTCTCGCGTACGAATGAAATAAATAACATTTTAGTTTATAATTAAACGCCGAAAATTTTGACTGAAAACAATTAATAATTATAATTGTTATATACGCGCGGCCGCATGTTTACAAGATATCGATGTCAGACTGTCTCATCAACTGTTATTTATTCCTTGACAAAAAATCACGTTTATCATCTTCTCCGAAGCATTATTGATTTTTTTTACTAAAGAGTAGAATAAAGATTACACGCAGATGTAATAAAATCATATTATATTTTAGCTACGGTGCAATAATATTATATTTAATATTTTGATGTGATCATAAATTTGACATTAGTGCATATCTCGCTTTGACTGTCAAAAAAATGTCAAATATCAAAAATTTGAATTATCAAATAATTACGCCCTAATATAATTACATATAATTACAATAATAGTTAACAAGTTAATTATTATTAATATAATATACAGGGTGTCCAATTTTAAAGTTTACAGTGCTATATCTTGCAAACCGATGATTGTATTAAAAAATGTTTCAGATAAAAATTGTATGGCCTAATTGTATGGTTTTTACGAGATATTTTATATTTTATGTCGAAATATTGTATAAACTTTGAAGCTTCATATCTCCGGAACGGCTTATGCAAAAGACAATTTTTGGGGATGTTTTGAAAACGTCTCGATGAGATCTACAACTTTTATCTCAAAGAAAAAGTTAAGTTCCATTTAAAAAATTAGTCGCCTTCAAAATTTCTTGAAAACGACGACATCTACGACATGACTCACATCGGAATCATATGTCCCCATTTAGGCCATACAATTTCTATCGGAAACATTTTTCAATACAATCATCAGTTTGCGAGATAAAACACTGTAAACTTTAAAATTGGACACCCTGTATATTATGATATATTAATTAAATGTATAAATAAGCACTGTCTTTTTTAATAAAGTTTTTTATGGATCTTGCTTCGCATAAAAAAGCAGAAAATAATTAGTAGTATCGAATTGTTCAAAACGTGCCGAAAATGTGACGCTTCGCATGGAAAATTGTTAACCAATACATTAAATTCCAATTTCAATGCATTATGAATTATAAAATGCACTATAAAATTAATAAAGATATAAAATTTTTTTATCTTCACTTACAAGGAGAGTCTCCCAACCTTGTGCACCCAGATTTCTATGATTAATATCCCGTTGATTAGTACTCATAGAGTGTAGCAAAAGCCTAGAAGCTTTTAGGGTTCTGGCCAGTAGGGTCGGAGCAATTCGACCCAGACCCCGTGAGTGTCGAAAATCCAAAGTAGGCCGAAATTTAAAAAAATTCTACCACAGCTATCCCTGAATTTATGTAGACTACCAGTGACAAAAATTTAACTCCAGGGGTAGCTATGGTAGAAATTTTTTTAATTTCGGTCCACTTTGAATTTTCGACCCTCACGGGGTTTGGGTCGAATTGCTCCGACCCTACTGGCTAGAACCCTAAAAGCTTCTAGGCTTTTGCTACACTCTATGAGTACTAACCAACGGGATATTAATCTTAGAAATCTGGGTGCACAAGATTGGAAGACTCTCCTTGTTAGTATGACATATACAATAAAATAATAATTTCAAATCTTGATGTCAGATTAATAATAATAATCAATATTTTTATCGATTTTACATTATTTACACATTCTTTTATTTTTAATTTTTAATTCAATTTTTAATTTTTTTACTCGAATTCTTTGTTTTTAACTTTTAATTTGAAATTTTTGAAAAACGTTTGAAGCATAAAATGCTTGAAAATATAAGTTTTCTGCTTTTTGATAGCTTTAATGATCTCTGTAACAGGATTATTTTTCACAACAATATATGAGACGATTGATAACCGTAGAAGAAATGTGCACATGTCTAACAAGTGAACATACATGACATGGGATTGGACTTAAGAGAGCAACGTCCGCAGTGGCCTTGTTCGCGACCTCCTCAGAACTTGAGAGAGAGAGAGAGGGGGGGGGGAGAGAGAGAGAGAGAGAGAGAGAGAGAGAGAGAGAGAGAGAGAGAGAGAGAGAGAGAGAGAGAGTTTATGTCTTCCATGTATAGGTTCATATCCTCGATCATATGACGCATAGTTGAGACAGAATAGAAGAAGATGAACAAAAAGAAAAGAAAACGAAAAAGGATTCACCTGACGAATAGAAGGATGTAAAAGAATCACTTCAAATCTTAAGTTTATAATCTTGTATCGATAAAAAAAGAGAAATATAAACTTCATTAAAAAATTCATGAGCTAAAGTTAAAATCGGGAACATTTAGCTAAAGTTTTGGTTCAATAGTAATAAGTAATTGTTTTATTTATAATTCTTTGAAATTAAAGTTAGAGTTAATTTCTATCCTTGTTTGTGAATAACACGTAATCGTAATGTATTCATTGCAGAATTCTATTATTCTCTCAAATCATGCATCTCTTCTTTTAAGTCATAAATCGAATCTAATCTTTCAACAATGTTTTATATATTTATACCTCTAGAATTTAAAAGAGATATTCTCTCTTCTTATCAAATTTATTCTTAACATAAATATAAATTTTATAACACAGCTTCTCAATCTCTCTCTTAGGACAATCTTTAATCTGATACTTGCTTTAAACTTCACATTGAAAAGATAGACTTCGAAGATATTTTTGAGACTTAGATATTCTATTTTGAATTTAATTATTCATCTTTATACACGCTTTAACAAACCATTTTATTAATATTTTGTTCTATAATACCTAGATCTTTAACATTGTTATATTTTCCTTGATATTCATTTGTGATATAATATGTGACATTTGTGATATTTTCTTTTCGAAAACTCTCTACCAGAGTCTTATAAATTATCAGTTTAAACATAATTTTCCGCAATGAACACATAAAACAACGATGCAACTATTATCGGATATTTTGAATCAAAAGGAAAAGTAGAAGAAAAAAAGGAAAAAAATGAATATCGCGAAGATAATCAAGATGCAAGCCCAAGGAATTGCGAGACTACAAAAAACTCGAGATACCACTAGCATCTGCCTCACTCCTCCTCATTTCTCTTATTCGTTCTGCTTCTTCCTTGCTGCTCTCACCATTCCGATTTGTTTTGCTTTTATTGCTCGCCATTTGTAGTGGTATTCTGTACATGCCAGACGAAAGCCTTTTAGTCTCTTCCTTATGATCAAACCTGAGCCGCTTTACTAATACCATTCGAGTAGCCGAGAGAGGCAGATTATTTGAAATACAGAGTGAATCAGGAGTAGATAACACAAGACTAAATTCAAAAGAGAAAATTATTACTTATTTGAAAAAAAGAAATAAAGACTTATATATTAACATGATATAAAATAATAAAAATAAAAATTATTTGTATTAATCAAAAATCATTTATTAAAAAAAGAAATTATAAATGTTCAAAGTATGATCCTTTTTTACTGACAACCTACTAGAAAAGATAAACATAAGACGAATATAATATCACATATATATTTAAATTAATAACACTTCAACAAAAAATTATATTTTTTCAAATACAAGAACGAGAATAATCATTTCCTGTAATTTCTTGGACGCTGAATACGATCCCGTTTGCCCCAAATCACGGCACAATTTTGAGAAATTTGTAGTTAAAGTTACAAAAAAGAGCATTTTAATATATTTGAACGTATTATAACTACGATATATATTTGATGTTCTGGCGAAGTTTTATTGCAATCAAAATTAAGTATGTTGTTAGGAATTTCAGCCCTTAAAAGGAATTTGTTATGTCGATTATGATTAAAAAGATATTGATAATTAACATAGGGTCTAAGTTATTAACATTGCGTCAAAGTTGCGATTGAAAAAGACATATTAAAAATATGCATTTTTTATTTTTAGCCGTCATGTATATGCAATATTGCGAATCCAATATTGTGTATCCAAAGCCTGTCAAAATCGATAAAGGATAGTTTCGACGATTTCCTTATAAACTTGAAATTAAAATAACAACTACTTTTTTAAAACTAAACAAAAAATAAATTTAAAAATTTTGTATTTGCGTCCTTGATAAAAAAATAATTTATTTTTAATAATTTATAATTTAAAACTTATCTGCATATTTCAATTTTTTGTTAAGAAAAATCGAGTTTAAATTGCACAAACACTATATATAACTATCATAAGTATACCAAATTCAAAAATTATCTTTCACATATAATTTTAAATAATAACTGTTCTTCTTTATATACAATCGCATTAAATAATTAAAGATAAAATAATTTGCCAATATTTATGTATTAAACTAACCAATAATTATAAATATATTAAATAAGTAAAATTAGTATATAGCAAAAGTATACCTTTGTATATCTATTTTGCATAAATTTATAAAGTTAGCCATTCTACATATATATTTTATTTTATTAAATTTTATTTTCTATCTTTTTTGTAGTGGCAAAATATATGGATTAAAAATATTGAAATATTTACTTATATTAATAATTTTTTAAAACTTTTGTAAAACCTTTTATTGTGTCAAACACAGTTTAAAATAACAATTTCCACACAATTCCCTATTTTGTGGGAACAGCAATTTCCATAAAAATGCTGTATAAATAAATGAATGGAATAGAATACTTGCCGTGTAGGAAAGTGGCATGGTAAACGAAGCATATAAAATAATAAATTAACTTTCAAAAGGCATCAATCGCGAAACACGAACGGCCTATAATCGCGTTCACCTTTCTCCATTTTTTACAATTATGTAAGAAAAAATCAATTCCTGGTCCGCAGGAGCAATTCTGAATTTCTATGACATCGATCCTCAAGGAGGATTCTAGGTATAGCTGGATACTAAGCGCGAGAATCCATAAGTGAAAGAAAGATATCCACGATCTTATATGATTCAATTTCGTCTTACACGCTATCGAGACTATCGATTATCGTGTGCTGTGGAGCACAAATGAAAGAGCGGTGGACGTTGATTGGAGAAAGCGAATTGTGCGATGAGGTTAATTTAACTTCCGATAAGAAAGGCCATCCGCGTGATTGCATGAGTTGTTACCGCGTGAAGAATATACACAATGTATCTATCTCTAGAGTAATATTAAAAGATATAGCATGAAAAAAAATATATATATATCTACACGATAGCTCAATAAAGTTACCAAAAAAAGGTGCTTTTACTCATAATTGCGATATAATTACATTACAATTAACTCTTTTTTTGAAATAGTTGTATATGAAAGATTTTATTAATAATAATAATAGTATTAAAAATCATATTATAACAATAAGATATTATTTTGATTTATGTTTTATCATAATATTTTACGTGTGATTTTGTAAGAAAAACAATGCAAAACTAAATGCATAAATGTAATTCAGATATCGTTGTATTATTTAACTTAATAGTAATTAACAATTATTTCAGTGAAAAATTTTACTAAATATTTATCTATCTATATTACGTATAATATTATCAAAAGAATATTAATCAAGAGACACAGTAGTGTTTCGCGCCGAATGTATGCGCCAGTAATGCACAAGCGACGAGATCCGGTCCGTGTATCTTTAGCCGCTTAATTGAATCGAGATATGATTATCGGATCTCAATAATAGCTGGACCGATTCAGTTTATAATGGTTTCAATCGAACTGGGGGACCTATTGCATAAGAAAAGAGCTCTTTAATTTTACTCTCCGTGCAGTATTAACAGAAATATTTTAACGCAAAGTCCAAATCTCTAAAAATTTTTTATGGAAATATATCCCGGAATATCATATATTTTTCTCAAGATTATCCTATAACGTAGAAATCATCTACATAGAGTAATTAAACATTAAAAAGATATTGAAAAAAGGAATTCAGGCTATAAAATGGCAGATAGCATTCATCGGATGAATAACTATTTAACAAAACAATAACTGTTTAATCGAATAAAAAATTAATATCAAAGATAGAGGGAATTTTCGATTTTGCTAATATAAGTGAAACCTATATTTTTGTGTAAAACTATATTTCTTCTTGTATAAATCACTTCTTCTAATTGTGCACTTTGTCACGTTTTATATCAGAAAGTATCGAAATAAAATATTTCAGATACGGAACATTTCATACATTTTTCAACTTTTGATAATTTAATCTTAATACTTTTATGTGACGAAAGATGCTGATTTATACAAAAAGAGACGTATGATTCTATGTAAAAATACAAGCAGATCATATTTTTTTCGATTTAATACTATCCGTTTTTCAATCCATTCTTTAAATACCTAACAATATTATTGCGACGTTCTTTCCGTTTACATTTGGAATGCAAATTAAAGCGGGTATGCACGCGCGTTATTACGCAAGATATCGCAAGAACAGGTGAGAACACCGGTAGATGCGTATTCGTTGCGACGGTTTCTCGTTTAATTTCACGCTTCCTAGTAGAAATTACTATGATATACCCGTATGAATATATATATATATATTCACAACTCGCAATCTTAACTGTAATGACAGATTCTCTGACCAGTTTAGATTTTTCCTACGAAAGTGTAGAAAGAGATGATCATTTATCACAACTTTTCAATTTTTAGTACAAAGTATTTTTGTAAATAAGTTTTCCATTCAAATTATATTAAAGCCCATGAAATTAATTAAAACATATCAACGTCGACACGACAAAAAAGCGTAAGCGGCTTTTACCAAATTTTACAGAAGCTCCAAAAAAACAGGTCATAAGAGTCAAGCCTTGCATCTAACACTACGGTTGATCCATAAAAAATTCGAGAATCGTTAATTTTACTACTAGTTAATAAAAAAAATTGCACCTTGAATAACATTTTTTGGATTTTTCTCAATTTTTAGAGTTCCTGTAAAATTTGGTAAAAGCCACTTACGCTTGCACTTACGCCTTATTGACGACGTCGATATAATTCCGTTATCTACAATTTATCTTTCTAAAGGTTAGTTTGTGAAAAGTTTTTGTCAATATATATAAAAAATTATTAGAAATAAGGAAGATGAAGAATGGTTGATTTGTATAAAATTTCAATGAAAAATATATTCAGACCATAGAAATCGACAAACGCAAATGTTCCTACCGCCTACGGTACAATATTCGTAGTGTACAGTTATTCATAGATATAATATCCGCAATACATTTTTATTCATAGTTTCAATTGTTAATCCTTATTTAAGTTCCTTTTGTTCTTATATCTTTATTTAAGTCCTTTTTAGTCTAATGTGTGTGTTTGTGTATGTGTGTGTGTCTTGTTGATCATTAATTAAATAAACTGTGATATATGACTGCAAATTTTTTATACAAAATTTCAACATTTCATACAAAATATCAATTAATTTTTAAATAATTTAATAAGAAATATAATAAGAGTCTAAATGTATATATATATATATATATATATGTATATATATATATATATATATATATATATATATATAAGTAACTACGTTTAAAAGTATATAAAGAATGTAATTGAGACTGAAGTTTATAAATAACA
>NJRL01000701.1:73433-98586 GCA_003063815.1 Aphaenogaster rudis | reverse complement strand
AATTCATTCTTTAAGATAAAAAAATTTAAAGGGAAGAGCGTGAGGAACACGATATTTGGTATCGGAGGAGTTACGAGCGCATGAAGATATTGTCACAGCAAATTAACGAGTGTGCCCCATGTCACATTAAAGTCGTATTCTGCTCTACGGGCCCAATGTGCCTCTGTGCTACCATTCTACGGAATCTCGTGACAAAGCTACCTGAAACAAGTATCGTTGTCGTTAGCGCTCATTATGGATTGGAAGTAATGCGCAATATCACGGAATCTCTGGGCACGGACCAGCGGGATTTCGGTTGTCCCCCGGTATGGGGATTTCTGGGTCGGTGCAGTTATCCGATTATGTATTTAAAATGTTAAGATAAAAATATACGCAAGAACTTACATATTGAACGTACGTTACTACAAATCGTAGGCATCAGTCAGTTTGTAGATGTGTGCCATATGGTTTTTCAAAAGCGTGATATATATAGTCTGCGGAACGGCGATACTTTAGAAGCGAAGGAAAGCACGACTTTGAAGTCATCAGGAGTCGAGCAAACCGAGTTAAAGTGGTTTTGTTCCTTTGAGGATAATAAAAATCTATATGAAGATTATCTACGGCGAAGGGTAACTCAGAGTTCTTGATATTTTACTTATATATGTTTTGTGTTATATCTCGTTATTTCTTTTGTAAAATATCTAAATCTTAAATATCTTAGGCCATTACTCAACATCAAGCAGATTCACAAAAGGAGAATTCGCAAAAATGCAAGGCCATATGCGATCTGTTAAAGTTGTGGTACAAAGAAAACGTCGGCGATGAAATCATAGCTCTAGGAATTTCGTCCGATGGTAAACAACGTTTTTTAAACTTGAAAAAGGTGGAATCCCTGGTGAAAAAGATTCTCATAATATCTCATAATATTTTTAAGAATTTATTGTCATGTTTTTAATGAAGATTTCAGAAAAAAATATCTTGAACTTTTTCAGATTTTAATTATAAGCTTTCTTCAGAAATTATAGAATGAGAAATCTTAGAATATTTCAGAATTCACATACATGAAAAATTCTAGAAAAAATGTAGATTTTCTCAGCACTTCTAAAAAATGTTCCAATTCGTATAAAAATCTGAGAAATTTTCTAAAAAGTTATAAAATTATACAGAACCCAGGTAGCAAAATATGTCATTTTGACGACATTAGACGTCATTTTGACGTCAAAATGACAACGTCAGCTTGCTACCTGGGAAATTCTGAAATTTATATAAAAATTCTGAAAAATGCTAAGAAGAATTCTAGGAAAAATTTTCACTAAAAATGGGAATAAGATTTACACAGTTAAAGATGTTATTCTTAAACCGTGTTGAATGCGCATTTTAAAAAAGTGAAGATCATGTGTTATGAAGCAATGAAGAGCTTTTTTAACATACAATCTTCATTCTTTAAATATATTCATTTGAGATGATTAGAAAGTAGAATCTTCAACCGTGATATTTTTATTACAGGCAGTTTCGGTATTCCGAGCGGAATAGTATTTTCGCAGCCGGCATGTTTAATGATCTCGGACGACGGTACGCGAGTTTGGATGCCTTGCGACGATTTTCCCTTGCCAGATATGCCTGTATCGATATTTCGCAATTTAATCTGCACAGCTGTGACGATTACGCAACGGCTAATGAGCGCAGATAAAATATAACTCTTTAAAAATACCGGAGAATGATATTTTATTAAGAGATTATAATAATACTTATTATACTTTCGCGATAAATTGTAATAATACTTATAAAACTTTCGCGATAAATAATTGATTGTGTGATTAAAAAGTTTAATGAAATGCATTAATGTTTTACAACGTTTAAGGGGATGCCGAAGTAACGGGAATTACCGACATTCCGTTTCAAGGGACTTTCTTTGAATTGGCTTTATAGATCGCAACATCCTTTTACAGATTTAAAGTATACACACTAATGAACGGTGGAAACTATCATTTTGTATTAAAACTGAACAAAAAAGATAAAATAATATTTTAGTCGGTATGGTAGAGCTGTCAGTTCGTGAAACATTTACTTACATGAAAAGTTCTGTATGTTATATGTATAAAATGAACACTTTCCACCGTTCAGAATAAGTGTACAAACAACAATCAATCGTTGAAATTCAGATTGAAAGCCTAGAAAAGAAACCGTTTGTTTGAATAGCTTTTTGCGAATGTGTGCGTGCAATATTGATGTAGTAGTGTGTAATGATGTATTGATGTGATGTATCGGTCGGTAAAGTCGGCTCTCGCGTCGAAGTTCGGCCGCGACTACGGAATCCCCTTAACCGCGCCAAAGAAGTTCGAAACGTGACCACAGATATCGCTGTTCACGAAAAACATTTTGTCAATATATCTTGTTGAATGATATACGCAAATTAATCTATAATACATGTGATAAATAGTTGCTACGTTTCATCTAAGATTCAGCGCAGTATGTTGAACATTTGTCCTTAATACAGATTAATATTTTATATTACAAAATGCAAGATTATGCTCGTACAGTGAGGACAGATGATTTTAAAGGTTAGTCCTTGTAATAACATGATTCTGTCACTATAAATTTTATTGTTGTATCAACGACATAGTGTTTGTTCGGAGAATTGTGTATAAGTACATTTGCAATAAATATATTGTGAAACGCAAAATGGAGATGGATCAAAATGTTGCACAAGCACTATTGACACAAGGTGCCACGGTGGTTTTACTAGACGTACCGGCGGGCACCGACATCGGAATTGATATAAAATCCTGGAAAGTAGGGCAGAATTTTAAGGGAATCAAGATGATCCCACCTGGAATCCACTTTGTACATTACAGGTAATACAGCAATTCCAAATCTTACATCAAGATATCAAACTATATAAATACTTCTTGTATATACAGATACAACTGTTTAAATTCACTGAATGATCCAGTATTTATTTTTATAGCGCGGCGAACCAATTTGGCGAGTTGGCGCCTAGAGTTGGTTTCTTCCATGATTTCCAGAAAGGTGAATTCTTAGTGAAGAAATGGGACAGCGAGAAGGAAGATATCAGCTCAGAATGTAAGCATTCAGGATTATTCTTAATAATGCGAGAACCCATGTTCATGTTCTACATGAGATCTTCAAAATAGCTGTACCTGAGGAAACGGTTGAGAGGTTGCGAGATAATATAAAAGAATTGGACAGGTATTTAGGACCGTATCCATATGAAATATCAAAACCATGGATAAAATTAACAAACGGAATCAGTGCATCTCTCGTGGCGAGATGCTCGCCCCTATGTGGGTAAGTAAAATGCAAGTCTTGTCTATCAAAAATTCAAAACTAAATATATAACTGTTGAAACATTGTATTTCAGTTACGTGCGATCTGCTTTGGAATTGGAGCATTGTAGCGACGCTTCGAGACCACGTGGCAAAGAATCTGATAGTAAACGAAAGAAATCCAGTAGACTCACAGCAGAGGACAAGGAGGAGCAATTGCTGCCGGATCTGAAACCGAAGCCTGGTACAGAACTTAGACTCACGGAATTACCAGATAAACATTATCCCGATGACGCAACTCCGAGCGAGATAACGCGGCATTCTCTCGATACCAGTTACGTCTTGGACACCACTCTGAAAAAATTGCGAGAGTAAGTCTGGAATTGAAACTTTAGAGTTTGAATGCTAAAAGGGAGAAGGATGCGATCCATAGGAAAAGCGGGTATTGTGTGAATATCTGAAAGTCAATCGATCGCTTATTTTAGGCCTGTTGAGATCATCGGAGAGATGCAGCTGACGTTCGTCTGTTTCCTAGCTGGTCAGAGTTTGGATGCTTTTGAGCAATGGAAGAAACTTGTATCGCTAATTTGCGGCGCGGACAACGCGATTCCACAGTATCGCTCTATCTATATGGAGTTTCTGCAAGCTCTGGAAGTAGAACTGTCATACGTGCCGGAAGAAGTGCTCTGCGACATCGTAGCGAGCAATAACTTTGTGTACCGCAGTCTATGTGAACTATTCGGTAACATCGAGTCGAATTCCGAGGTGGACGGTCGATTGAAATCGTACGCGAAACGTTTGCAGGGCCGATTGACCGAGAAGTTTTCGTGGGACTTTTCGAATTTGCTCGAAGAGGCGGATGATGAAGCACCTGTTGTTGTGACTCTGGCATAAATACAAAATAAATAAGTCATGAGGTAGCGTTATCTTTACATTTAACTTATAAATAATTGTAAATGAATACCTTCCAATATTTTATATATCTTTATCTGCGGATGTCCATATTATATTTAATTTTCGAATTTATTTTATTTAATTTTTTTCCACACCAAAGTCATCCTTTTTTTCTCTTTCGATAATTTTACCATTTTAATTTTAATTGCTTCAATTTTAATCATTTCTTTAATAGCTATTTTAAAGCACAAATACAGTTACAACACAGTTAAAAATATCGTCAGAGTTAAAAATTATAACTGACAAATCTCTAATTTATGTTATATAATAATCGTGCTAATTGTCTTATTATATTAATTATACTATTAACAGATAATAAAAAACAATTTTTCAAAAGATAAAAAAATGTTTCCGCCCGGGATCGAACCGGGGACCTTCCGCGTGTTAGGCGGATGTGATAACCACTACACCACGGAAACGTATGTTAGGTATCTTTTCATTATGGTCTTACACAGTAGAGACCATGATAAGATAATTAAATATATGAGATTTATTTTAACACTTGAGGTATATGGAAAACTTGTTACAAATTTTTCAAAAAATAGTAATTATTTATTACATTCAGTGTACAATTTATCAACAATACACACATAATGGATTATAAAAATTGTTTTCTTGCTTTCAGTCATCCAAGTTAATATTTATTTCTTCTCACAAAACGATGATTGAATTATTTTATAATAAAATTCATATATATTATTTTTCTGACTAAAGTACAACGTGTCAATATTTCTCAACTCTGAGAATTTATTTTCCAGTAACTACCAGGACTATACCATGTCTCTTAAATATCTTCATTCTTCTCATTATATGGAAGGAGGGGCGAAATAGGGAACATAAGGCTGCTAGAAAACAACAAAAGTAAATTCGCACATGTGATGTAGTTGTTTGTTCTTTACTTTGCGATAATACGATAACGATCGAGGATTATCGAAGCGAAATATTTTACATTTTTTTTACATTTAGTTAGTCTTATATCTCCTGTCTCTCTTCTGTGTGCATTATATGGTAAAACTAATATTTATATTTCTAATACATTTAGAAACAAAAATGCAGGTTATATTTGTTTAAATCCTATAATTTTCTAATTTCATTAGAAATCTTAGAAAAGAAAGATCAGATAGTTTCATTCCTGCAATCCTCGACTGAATGTGAAAATAAATGAAGCATTTTAATACTCTCTACCGAGAAACTGAAGTTGCTATGTGCAATTATTATTTTATAGCTCATCAAAAAATTAAATATACTAAAAACTTATCTCATTGACACATGACACGAATGAGAAAATAATAAATAAAAAGTACGCCTTAAAACTCACCAAGTGATTTTCTGGTGCGATTGATTCATGCTTATCTCTTAATCCATCAATCGGTGTAATTTCCGGTGGCACAATGTTATTTTTGGTTTTATCAACTTTTGCTACTTTTCTTATTACTTCGCTTCGCTGCATCGGCATCAACTGATGCTATGAGAATGCATGTAGAGTTTTATTTAGAATTTACTTTATACATCTTGTATACAGAGGAGTTTGCAAATTGAATAATATGTTATTTGATTAAATTATTGCCAACTTTTTTTAGATGCGCCCCGCCGTATCTTAAACTGATCGATCTAGTATCAAATATTTACGAAACGAAAAAGACACGCTGAAGTACAACACCACTGTTAAAACAAATATTTCTTATTTGGTACATCTTTCTCACATATACATTTTGTTACATTAAAAGGATGCATCTTTTTTTACTTAAATATTTAAAAAATATTTTTTTAATTCACGTTGAAACCATTTCAATATTGCAGCAATTGTTAATTAATCAATGATTTGGGAATTAATTTATATATAGACCGACCTTCCCAGTAAGCAAAAAATCATTGCTACAATGTTATTATAACGATATTCACTAATATGCAACGTTTACAAGTATGTGATTTTTAACGTTGTATAGAACATCATTAAGAACATATTTGACATCAATTTGGAGGTTTCGATAAAGTTGAAATAACATTTACTATCATTTTTTTCGATTTTAATTGTTTGATACACTTCGCGGTCTTGTAATCATATTGTTTAACATTTACTATGTTGTTGTAAGTAATATTGCATTAATATTTTTTTAACATTGTAATATTTTTTAAAACATTAAATTAATTATAATAATGTTATTGTCAACATCTAAATAATGTTAAGTTAGCAAGCACTAACAAACTTCCGCGGCGTATGCGCGGAATACGCCGCGTCTCGGTCACCTATTCAAGTTTTAACCACGCTTAACGTTGCATGACTTCGATGATCGGACGGGCTGGCGACAGTGATGCTAGAATAAGGACGTTATTATCACAAAATTTGATGGTGAGTATACAATATACATATACAAAGGGCGGTATTCATAGATCGTTCTTATATTTAAGGGGGGCACCAACCTAAGAGCTGTAGAAAATATATATGTTTTCAATGTTCCATTATTACGTCGGGAATAAGGGACGGAAAAAATTGATAAAGATAGGGTTTGAAAGATACAAATTCTCGCTTTATTAAAAAAAATATTTTTAATTTATCACAAAAATTGAGTCCTCTGTGTACGCTGAAATGAAGCTTTGCAAAAAGCGATTTCAAAAACGGAGACCAAGTTTGTATAGCCAAACGGAATGTCTGAAAAATAAAAACAAGGACTTTTTAGAATGGTCAATGTATCATTTAATGGTCAATGTATCATTTCTATGGAACAGATTTTTGATGAACTGAAATTTGGTTCAGTTATGAATTTTTTATTCATTTCATAGCTATTTTCGTGTTTTTCCGGAATGTTTTCATCACTTTCTCAAAAACAAAAGGTCAGATTAGAAATTCCTTCCATAGAAGCTTAAAAGATACTTTGATCATTATAAAAAGTACTTGTTTTTATTTTTCAGACATTCCGTTTGGCTATATACAAACTTGGTCACCGTTTTCGAAATCGCTTTTTGCAAATCTTCATTTCAGCGTACACAGAGAACTCAATTTTTGTGATAAATTAAAATTTTTTAAAAAATAAAGCGAGAATTTGTACCTTTCAAACCATATCTTTATCAATTTTTTCCGTCCCTTATTGCCAACGCAATAGAACATTAAACACAATATACATTTTCTACAGCTCTTATTATGGTGCCCCCCTTAAGACTATCTTAAGTACAATCTTAAGATATCATGAACCAATCACACAGCCGTCTTATTAGCGTCTTAAGACGTTATTTAAGACGATCTTGAAATAAGAATGGACTATGGCCGGTATTCATAGTTATTTAAGACCGTCTTAAGTTCAATCTTAAGATGTCATGAACCAATCACAGAGCCGTATTACCGTCTTAAGACATTACTTAAGATGGTCTTGAAGACTATGAATACCGGCCTATGAATACCAGCCAAAGAAAAGGCATGCGTACGTGTGCGCACGCAAGGCTTACGTATGTGCCTTTTCTTTATGTGTGTATCCTCACTATCCGACTTTTGGATGGTACGCGTCCTCATTCTGGCATCACTGGCTAGCGGTGATCCTTTGGCTCTAACGCTTTCTTCTTGCTTATATACTCAACTATTGTACATACATTGCATTAATCTCAAATAAATATTAGAGTAATACTAAAAAAATATTTGCAGTAATGTTTTTAAAACATTTCAACAATGTTTGAAAAATCTTTGAAAAATCATGTTATCAATTAATCTTTTTGAAATATTTATATATTATTTATAAACGTTCAAAATATGCACATAAAATCAACATTTCTGAATGCTACTTTAATGTTTCTTGCTTACTGGGTTGAATTCGCCATCATAATATCGTGACATCCATGGTTTCGAGGATACTGCCACAATGCAAAACACGAATAAGCATATTGTCAACGTCTTCATTTTTCTTTCCGTTTCTGCAAAATCGTATCACATATGTATAAAAATGATGTTTTATCGTCACAAGTGATACTAAAAAGACTGCGGTCCAGTAAGCGCTACCAAATGCTCCGAACGCTGCGCTCCAAGGGCTATCAAAGGAGCGGTCCACGAATTCTTTGTTCTTATTTGTCAAGCAAAATGCTTCGAAGCAATTGTAACGTCAAGTGGACTGCATCCCTCATGAGGAAGGGCATTTGAAGCGTTTTGGTAGCGCTAAGTGAACCAGTTGTAGTGCTGCTACAAACGCTCCGTAGTGTTTTTAGCGCTTACTGGACCGCAGTCAAAAACATACCGTTGAATATTATAGTTACAAATCATTTTTCCAAGAACTTAAAGATAAAATTATGTTAATATAACAAGAATAAAGGTGATTCTGAGATGCAAGAGTTCTATAAATTTGCAAAAAGTTGTTCTCGAACAATTGTTATAACAAACTCTATAAAACAAATTATAATTAATTTACCTGTTTTCTTCCAGTGATATTATTTTTTTACGTTGCAACTTCACCCGTCGATGATCACTTTAGACATAAACTACAAGGAATATGTTCTTTGAGTGGCTTTTTATAACGTCGGTGATGACATTTTTTTTCACTGCTATTAATTGATAACGCCGATTTATATAGCTTTCGTTGTTACATCATTTCTTCGTATCGTCCATATCTGCGTAGTGCTACTTACCCTTTTGACACGACAGTGACGCAGAACATAAATATGAATAGTCTAATGTCCATTTCTGCCAATATAGATTAACTTTCATCTCGGTTTACTCTTTATCTTTTTCTAATTATTAGAACTAGATAAAGATAAATAGTAAGTTAAACCAAGATTAAAGTTAATCTACATTGATAGGAATGAACATAAGTGGTCAGAGTAGGATAGAGTCTCGTTTTTTTGGCTCGATCTCATTTAAGCTTTTAATTTCGACTTTTTTCTCACAGAAGTGTATCAATCTTAAGATTGGGAAGTAAAATATTCGAAAATAAGAAAATTATCGCTCTAATTAGCTAGCTTAGCTTTGAAATTTTAATTCTTGATAGTTAATTTTAAGAGTTAATTTCTTCAAAGTCGATCTATTCTAATTTGTCCGTTGATCGTTAAAACAGCAATTGTAGATATTCTAGCTGTATACGATTATGTATGAGACTTACTTTCTGCGTGTATGATGTAACATTTCCCAATATCGTGCATCTACCGTACAAATTGCTAGAATGCAAGCTTAGCAAGTTTTTTGGAGTATTGGTTCTTGGAATACTGGCGAAATGGACTGTAATTACATTACTAGAAGAAACCACGCATGGCAATGAAGAACATCGTTTTTATTAATATACGTATTAGATAATAGATAGATTAAAAAAATTCATGTGCCAAATATATCCATTAATGATGTTGAAGATATGCGAAAGTTATCCTCATTCAGGTGCAGAGGCGGCTGTTTCGAGGGCTTGCTTCTCCCTGGTCAATAGAGTAATTTTTTCGCCGTATTTCTCACGAAGACTTTGAAACAGAGATAATTGGGTTTCATATTCCTTCTTGAGATCGGCGTTGAGTCGCATCGCCGCGTCCATCTTGCTAATCATCGCGTTATGTCGATCGCGTTCCTCGGAAATCTTCTTCTCCATATTGTCGACTTCAGCCTGTAATCACATGTTAATTTAGAGATACAGTAATCCTAAAGCTAATGAGGCACGTTGTCAATGATGACTTAGGCTGCGGTTTCACCACTTGGTGCTACAAATGCTTTGAAGCATTCTTTGATTGGTCAATTAATAGAATTCTTTATTCTGGTTGGTCAATTGAACGCTTCAAAGCATTTGTAGTATCAAATGGACCACAGCCTTAACATTAGTAACAAGCACTTTGAAATCTCTGAAGAGAACAGGTGAATTGGAAGGAATCAATTCAAAATTCAATCTGTATGAATACAAAATTCTAATTTTCAAAATTAATCCCGAAGTTTCTTCACAAATTCCTGTTATCCTTAAAAAGTTAGAAGAAAACTTGAAGAAAGAAATACCTAGATAATAAGCTGATGTTATTTGTCGTCATTTTGACAAAATAATATCTTTGACGACATAGACGTCATTTTGACGACATTAGACATTATTTTGACATCAAAATAATAACTTTTGAAGAATTCTTCTTTAAGTAAAATCTCGTTTGGAATATACCTTTCTCGTATTGTAACTCGCATATACGGAGAGAGAATAAGATCACCGACTCACTTGCAGCTGTTTCACCTCCATGTTACGGATCTGCAGCAGATCCCGCGTGATCGATACCACCTCCTTCAACGAGGTCACCTGATTGTTCAGGGCGTTGATCTGGTTCTCCTGATTTGCGACCACGCGATTGCGTTCCTCGTACATCAATGCCGTCTGTACTAATTGTCCACGCAACTGCTCCATCGATTGTTGCAAAGTATCCTCATCGCCACCGTGACTCATTACCGCGTCGTAGGACGCTTGCAAGGCAGTCAGCTTCGTCTCCGTGTCTTCCAACTTCTTCCGGTAACTGTCGCGCTCCTTTGTCCTTTTCTGTCAATCATAAGGATTGTTAGATTTTGCACCAACCTTAATATAAAGTGTACGAGGAGTGGCAAAACTTTCTTCGCCAAGTTAGCTTTTAATTTATTATGGATAGCTTTTAATATATTATAATTATATAATTAAAGAACATAATTATCATTAACATGCATATATGTATTAGTAATTCTGTGGAAAGAGATATGGCAAAGATACAAAAATAACTCCATAAGGAACCCTAATTTTTTACTGAAAATGTGGGGATTTAACTTCGTTATCGAGCCGAGGTGATTCAGTTTTTTCAGGACAATCCGTGCTCCCGAAGGATTTTCTCACCCGCACTTCCGCCTCCAATCTCGATATGCACGCCGCGTTGTTACCTCTTGCATTCTGCTTTGATATATCGATCTAGACACAACACAGAGATTGGTAAATAATAATTACAAGTAGTAAAATCGGTCGGTTATTTATTTCTTTTGCTTTTACCTTTTCTTCATTGGCAGATTTTGACTGTGGCGTTTCTTCGCTTTGAAGAGCAGAACTTTTAGCTTCTTCAACAGATTTTTGCGTCTCGGTTCGTACCACGTCCACGTCCTCCGCAGCTGCATGAGCGATTATGTTACTAGTCTCTGCATCGAGATTGATGACTTCTTCTTCGCCAGGTACGTTCGCGTCATTTGTTGCTTCTACCGTTTGCTCGTTATCAGCCTGCGCATTTAATACCTTCTTTGCAATTCCTTTCGTGGATGCAACTGCATCTTCCGGCATTATGTCGTTGCTTTTCGCTTCCTTAATTGCGACTATATTGTCAGCGTTATCAGTTTTTATCACTTCAACAGGGGGTGCATCACCGCCGGCCGTAAGATCTGATTTCTCTACTTTGGACATCTTTCTTTCTCTGCAGCAAGAGAATGATGAAAATTGTAATTTTAATCGCGACAATCACAATTCAATGTGGTAACATCGAATCACGAAGAGAATGGAAGAACGCAGGAAAAGACGGTTAACTTTTTAAAAAACAAACGACTCATACTTTTCTTTTGTTCACATTACCTCAGATTATTTGTCATCATTTTGACAATATTTTGATCAAAAATGTCGTTAAAATAACGACAAATAAGTTAGCTTGCTACCTAGGAGGACGTTCTCTATTCAAGCGAATAGAATGTCACACTAGATCTCTCGGGTAATATAATATTATTGGATATAATATTATTGGATAATAACTTTCAACATGTACGTCAAGAATTATGAAATGAAGTATGTTAACAACTCAAATGTTTTTAGTGTATTAATAATTCCTTTCACAATCCTTTTTTACAGAAACTGCCATGCTGATTATGAACAGTTTGCCATATAGGCAGTTTGCCATAAGGATGATTTACCAGAAAGGACAGTGCACGAGTATATGTCTGATATTTTTCAACTAAAACACTTTCATCGAAACACTGCTGTTAACCGGAACGGCTGGACATCGAAGACTAATACTAAGCAGAAGCGCAAAGTATTTTTGGCCGTTCGCCGTTCGTTCTATTTTGAGCAGCGTCTCGATTGCACTTTCATAATATTCGTATATGAAGTTACATGACATAAATAGTTTGTTTACGGAGTATTTACAGAGATTAAATTATTTTTATATATTTCTCACATTGGCAATTATATATTAAAATCATTTGATTTAATATTATAAAATGCGATTCAACATTATAAAATGCAATTTAATGTAGAAAATTTATAATGATTAAAAAAATATATTTTTCTGTATAAGATACTCAAGCTAAATATTAAAATTAACTTAACCCTCAGTACCCACACTGGGTTAGCGTAACCCGGGCCGATTTTCAAAGTTGCGGCATTTTTTCCGATCCCTTTTTACTTATTGCAAAATATCTGTTGTGCTACGACTTTTTTGACTTTCTCACCCAAAAATTTTTTCAGTTTTTAAACTATCGATTTAAAAAAAAATTAATTAAAATCGATGCATTACAACCCGAGATACAAGCAAAAGAAAACGCCGAGTTAGGAATACCCGAGTAAGTGTAGATAGGGACTTTTTTGAAGTGTGGGTACTGAGGGTTAAATTCGAAAGTTATGTAAACAGAAATTGTATTTTAAAAATTCAAATAAATAATTGCCAATTTTATAAACGGTGATATCTTATTTCCGAATATTATGCAACATTAACGAGAGAAATTTACCTAAAAATTTTCCCAAATATATTAAAAATATTATAATTTTAAAATTTCTTATTTAAAATTAATATAAAATTTATTTTTTATATTCACTTACCAACCTTCTTTCTTTGCAATCTTTCTATTTCCTCTCTTCTACTTGTCATTCTCTCCATTTCCATTATCCAATAAATCATCTATTCGCTTCTCTTCTTTCTCTAAATCTCTACATTTCTCCAACAAATTCTTGTTCCAGAGAAAAAAGAGAGCAATCCTTGCTGTTTCTCACGTCATACATAGTTTTGTCTCATTGACATATTAATATCTATTACATTCTTTTTCGTTCCCACATCTTATTCTTACTATTCCTTTTCGATTTTTCTTATCACTTTTTATTTTAAGATAATCTCGATACAATTTATTTTGTGTGTAAACACATTGTACATTATTCGATGTGATAAATATATACTAATAAATCAATAAAATAAAATAGACCAATATATATAAAATAAAATAAATCAATGATAAAAAAATGAAAAAAGATATCTCCTTAACATCTAGTAATAATGAATTAGAAAGCTAAATAGAAAGTCTATATATATAGAATGTCTATATATTTCCTATAAACGTTTAGTAAAATATTGTTACAAACGATTTTCCCCTAATTCTTGATGTATCATAATCAAGGTCAGTTCGTTCAAGAACCAAATTTGATCTTGTAGGTCCATGAAAAAGTCTACTGATGGGGATTTCATGTTGCATCGGATTATTTCTGGTAGAATTTACTTTTATATTATCTGGTCGTCGATGTGGAAGATATTCATTTCCCTCCTTGTTTATTATAATATGTCCGCACGTTTTATATCCGGTACTCTTCGGTCCTAATATCTTGTAGCCCACGTGAGGATCCTGCGGGCCATGTTTAACCGTACTGACACATGGATTGTCGAAATTAAGCTCCACCTCTAATTTTACTCTCTCTCTCGTCTGGGGTGCGAGTACCTCTACTGTAGTCTTCATCTCGACGGGGAAATAACCGATTGTAACGTCACCCATTGATTTTCTGACAAATATGCTATCGTATTTGGTAGCCTGGAACATATATGGATTAACGAAAACACGTTTTCCATCTACTCCTTCCATTTGTTTAAGATATTCGTTACAATGATGCAACGCTTCTGTAATAGCTTCTGTACGTTGTTTATTCAACGACTCGTTAGTTAGTGGCCCAATAACTGTAAGATCTTTATCGACTCGCTCGTTTAGCTGCCAGACAGTAGATTTTTCATCAGCTTGTCCGTAAAGATCCGTGACGTTTTCCAGTGTTGTCGATTTCTTTGCACCACCGATCAGTTCCGCAGATATGCTGAATCGATGCCAGCTATGCGACAGTTGTTCTCGTATCTCGGAACTGGTCTCGATCTCCTTGGCTATTTGTTCTCTAAACTCGTCTGCTTTTAAATCTTGCAGCTCGGGTATATGTTGGCATAAGGCCTCGTATAAACAATTGTTCTTCAGTGCATTATGGCTGGTGATGTCGAGCGAAATGTTATCCCTGGATGCCTGGAAATGACCGTCTACTAAGTTAATCCGTATCACCGTATTCTGTTGTTCATCCGGCGTGGAGGACATTTTTACTGACAGGCCGGCCTCGTTCTCCACAATAATGGTTAGTCCTGGGATATTAATCCCACGCTTCATCAACAAACGTTCTACGACCGGTAGGCATGCTGACACACAAACCGTGTCCATTGGGATATTCTCGCGCACGATGGCCGCGAACAGGTAAGGATTATTGGTCTTTTTCAACAAGCCTATCAGATTGTTATGATATTCCTTCTCAGTTTGGGCGCGCGCCTCGGCGGGCGCGTCTTCGAGATCCCGCAAGCGTTCCTCGTATTCCTTCGTATACCGCTCGAACTTATTGGAATAACTGAGTTCCTTCAGATCTTTAAACTTTTGCTGTATCTGCTTGCCAGCGTAATTCATTATCTTTTGCGCCACAATGTACGTGATAGGCTTCACTATCTCTTCCTCTATCACCAGACCAGCTTGTTGGTGCAATAGTGATTTCCACATATCTATGATTTTTTGCTTGAAATTGTGCATATCGACATTGTGTGTCATATCTCTTTGCTCCTGGGTAAGTTGATTCGAATCTGTCTTCGTTTGTATATCCCGATTTATGGTGCCCATCATGTTCTCCGTTAGGTTCGTCAAATTGTTCAAAACGATAATCTTCTTTATAACTTGAATCGACGAACCCATCAGCTTCAGTAGCGTCGTAATTTTTGTCGAATCCTTGGCTTTCGATTTCGCCTTTTTGACGCCCTTTATTACAGAACATACCGCCGTCTTACATAGACTTGTCAGCTTCGAACTAGCTTGTCTTGTAAAGACATTGTTAGATAGTTCCGTTATCATTGCAAATGCATTTTCAGGTCCCAGCATTCGATACGTCCTTTCCAAGGTATCATGCATATCGTACTGGTTCACAACCTGATCAATCCTTGTCAGTATGGTGAATCCAATATCCTTGCACAAACTCTGAAGATAGTTATCAACAATTGTCTCAACAGTTGCATTCGTTACACCATATGCGATACCGCCCAGACTGTTGAGCAAGATGCGTTTACTGAATTCCTTAGTTACCACCGTACGACCTAGGTGCTCGATTAACTGGGTACCTGTCATCTCAGTTATTTTTATGCCTTTTGCCGACATATTGGGTGCAACTATCTTGTTTGCATAAGACGACGTTACTTTGCTGCCAGATGACATCCACGCTCCTATGCCAAACGTGAGTCCAGTAGTCAGCAGGCTCATTAGTTTATGTTGTTTGTAGCTATTCCAATTGAAGTAACCGGATTTGAAAGTCATCATGGCAAAGAAGATATCACTCACTCCTTCTGATATAAATGCATAACCCAGATTAGACAGAACTCCCTGTGTGAATAGTATTATTACGTTGCCGACGAGGATCTGCATTATGCCTAGTAGAACGATCCCGGTGGTTTTCAGAATCATCTTCCAAGTCCACAGTCTTTCCTGTAGCGTCAAGAGATGATCCAGACCGTTCAGGACGAAAACTTGTATTTCCTCTTCTGGATAATCATTGCCGTTGAAAGATCCACTTTCATTAGCATACATGGGAAAAGACGTTAGACTGCAATCAGGATCATCCAGAGTCTTAAACGTGTTTTTCAATCTCTCCAAATGTGCAGCGACAGACCTTTTCATGTCTTCCTTACTCATATAACTGTAATTATCTATAATTTTTTTAATAGTCTTTAGAGGGCCTTCGTAAACTGAACCTTTTGACGAGAATATACTGTTTATGGTCTCCTGGTCGATTCGTACTTTGAGTTTATCTCTTTTGTCTATCTTACGATAAAATTCTGTCAGCTGAGTAGAACCAGCTGTCGTTGTGTCAAAACCTAGAACAATTATCCACTTTTCCTTGACTATATAATTCAATAATTTTTCGTTCTCACTTGATCGTAAAATAAGACCGCTTTGATAAAGTATATCCATGAAAGCTTCTTTCGATTTATTGTGGTTGTACATAGAACTTAATTTTTTTTCCAGATTCTCAGTATCGTTGGATACTTTCACAGGTTTAATAAGTCCTTCTTCCAGCAACGACCAAATCATGGATTGATACGGTTTAGTTACTATCTGCAAGTTAATAGCCACTTCTTCCTCAAAATTTCTTGCCAGTTTCTGCAACGCTATTCTGTACATAAAGCAGGTATTTAAAAGCAGTTCTACGAAAGTTTCATAAACACAATAGGAAGACAGCTGAAGATTCGCGATCTTGTTATAATCAGTGATCAATCGATAACAACCGTTCTTTTGCTGAGCTAAGATTTTTTTTTCGACGAGTTCCGCTAGTATTCGTTCTGCCTCCTCTACTAGGATATCTCGTTCAGTAAAATCTTCTTGAGTTATTGAATCGAATCGCGGAAAAGTCACACAATCCACTTTGGTCGAATCAAAGGTCGCTTTCTTGTTAAAAATAAAAACTCCTCTCTGTTTGAGTAACTTGTACTTTTCGTTGTCGATGAATTTCTTCAAAACGTTCTTTTTAAGCGTGATATTGTCTGAATTCTCCTCCTTAATGACGCAAATATTAAAAAGTATCTCTTGTTTGTCACATTTTAAAGCATCTTTCTCTGCTATTTCTTCCTTTATATCGATTATCAAATCTGCTAGCGAAGGATCAATGTTTCGTAACTTCTTTATAATGATTTTAACGTATTTAACTTCATTTTTTAAGACATTCTTCTCCACCAGCAGTTTCCAAAACTCTTCTTTGTTAGGTATTGTTACGGAATTTCTTATGTTTTTTTCAAACTGCTTTAAATCTATATTACAATCACGATACTTGGACAGGAAAGCATTCAGTTTCCTCCAAATTATACCGTATTGCTCGCTAATTTTCTTCACGATTTTCTCAGGAATATTCTTCGATACTTTTGATTTCTTCAAAATGTCGTTCTTAAGCAAATCATCGTACAAAGTTTCGGCTAATTCTTCCTTGATATCATATTTTTCTAAAGACTTAGGAGTTACATGATGACCAAAGATGTTGTCTATAGATTGCAAAAAGATTTGATACATAATGCTTATGTTCTTGTGCTGCTCCTTAAAGGCGTCGATTTGCATAATTCCAGTATTTTTATGTTTCAATGTATCGACGATATTTCCAATCGTTAAAGCGTAATCGCGATGTTTTTCCAACAGGTTTGACGCTTGCCGCAATTCGTTCTTTAAGACGGCCAAAACAGTCTTATCATTCTTGTTAATTTTTCTTTTGATCAAAGCGAAGGCTTTGTAATAATGTGCACCCTCCGAAAAGTACGGTTCTTCTTCGATGATGCGATCGAACAATTTGATTGCCACGTCTTGCTTCTTGTTTTGCGCGAAGTATTTGGCCAGTTTTATAATTTGACCCGGTTCACGAATCCAGTGTTCCCAATCTTCGCACTTCTCGGCATTTAACATTTCAAAACGCTTGATTAGCTTATCAAGAGATTCTTCGTATTTTTGTTTGTCCCGGTCATTTGGCGAATCCTTTATATATTTACTATTTGCGTCCAGCCAAAACGCCCACTCGTCTAAGCAACTGCGTAGTAGCATGTCGGTCATCTCTTTAGTTACCTTGTTCTTATGTAAAATGTCCTTCAGGCGTGCGTACTCTTCCTCAAACTTGCGAAAAGCGTCCTCCTCCATGCTAATCCGTGTTTCGTAGTACAATTTGATGTCGGAAATACGACGGATCTCCTCGAAGTCGCGTTCCTTCTTCAAGTGTAAGGTCTGAGAGATGCTGTCAACATCGCGTGAATCCTGGATAATTAATCTGCCGGAACCACTCTTGCCGCATCTGGCAGCGCGACCAAAGGCTTGTTGTTCCACGCGATTATTAGTTGGCAAATATGTTAAGCAGACATGCAGACCGCCCGCCCGATCCAGCTTGTCGGTTATCTTGATGTCGGTGCCACGACCAGCCAAATTGGTCGCAATGATGATATGGCCAGCACACAGGTCTTTCGTGGCTACGTCGAAGGATTCGTAATCGCGCGTGTACGTGTGCACGTTTGTCATCTGCTTGGTATTGAATACGCGGGACAGCGATTCGACATCCTTTACCGTCTCGCAAATTATCAGTACCGATCGTCCCGCTGTGATAAGATTGTTGGTTTCCTCATATATCGTACCACCCCATTCCTCCATATCAGAACAGACGACAGGATTATCCTCATGGAACTTTTTCATCTTCGTCGTCGGAATCGTCACGAAGTCCACCCGATAAATCTCCCGCAACAGATCCCGCTCTCGCTCAGAGCCTAAGGTACCGGTCAAGCCGTACAATTTGTCATAGAGCTTTAAATAGCTTACGTTCGAGATGAAGACAGCCTTCAGATGCTGCATTGACAATTTGCAGCCGTGCTTGAGCTGCAAGAACTGATGCAGTGCCTCATCCCACTCAGAATTCGTCTGATCTGTACCCGTGTCCTGGTCGATGATCGTTATAAAAGCCTTACGATCCGGTCTGTTTCCTTTCCTGTCGACGTCCACTATGTAATTCGTTCGTTCTTGCATAAATAACGCTGTCTTGGCATTATCTATCCAAGTGTCTAAGTGCAAGGCTATAAATGGTTTCAAGTAATTTGGAACATGGATATGTCTCTCCCGTTCCGTGATACTTTTGAACAAATAAACCAGATAACGTTCGTAGTGCTCAAAGTCAGATGAAAGAGTATTCTTAATGTCTTTCTCGCTCACGTCGTCTCGCAATAGGTAACCGTCACTGTTGATTATGTTATTTTTTATCAAACGTTCCCATATAGTATTCACTTGCTGACCGTTCATACGCAAGTCAAGTTTCCTGATGTTCTCTTTTGTCACCGAGCCATGCAAATCGTGCAAAACAGTATGTTTGATCGCTCTGCTGTCGAAAGTTCGCGCGAATTCTTCTCTACTCGTGATCGGTCTATTGATCAACTGCCAAATATATACGTAAATCGATTCGAGCTTATCTAAATCAGGTAATTCGTGAGATAGGTACAACATGTTGTTACCTTTATCGAGTAGCATACTGTCCACTTCGTCTATCACGACATTTTCAAAGGTACGGTCTCCCAGGATATTTATTCCGTAAAAACGATCTAACAAGTAATCACGCTGAAAGGAGGGCAAATCTCCATAGATCACGTCTTTGCATGAATACACCTCGATTCTTTCGATGTCGCTCATGCAATTGTGTGACACGCTGATGGAGAATAATTCATAAATATCGCTGTTAACTTCAGCGTCGCGTTTCGCCAGCACTGATGAACTAGTGATGATGACGACTTTTTGTCCGCATAGCGTCTTAAAAATCGACAGCACTACAACGATCAATGACTTACCTTCTCCTGTAGATACCTGCATCAATGTACTCTTTTGATTTCTCAATAACGTCAGTATAGCGAGTTTCTGCGTATCACGTAGTCGAAAATTTCTCTTTAATTGTATGACATTATTTATTAGATCGAGAATTTCGGTAGTGTTGTGCTTTACGTATTCTATCTTTGCATCCTTCCCTTCACAAGATGATATGTTTGATCTAAGCTCTTTGATTTTTTCTGTAATCATGTTCTCGCTTATTGTTTCTTTCTTATTCATATTCTCAATGATACTCTTGATTTCATATAAATTATCCAGTATATGCTCGGAAGTGTTGCCGTTTCCTTTCATCAATTCAATCAACTTGCTTATGTCGCGATCTTTTCCGTCGATGGGAAATATTTTCTTCATTTCGGTCATCCATGTGCCGATCTGACATTTGACGAGTGTGTCGAGTAATTTTTCGGAAAAAATCCATTCTCCATTGTGGAAACACGATAAAATCCGAAGGAAATCATCTTTCTTCATCAAGGAAACTGTTTCGCTATTACTTGGCGACATAACATTTTTCTGCATAAGAGTATCTATGAATTTATTTACGAGGCAGGTACCCACATTGTTGTCCAAAGATAACAAATAATAAGACGCTTTCTGCAATTCTTCATCTTCCCACTCTTCCCACTTTGTTAACGCCCGCAATTTCGTCATCCAATATTTTTCCTTTATTGCATACGGCCATTCGGATAATTCCAGCCATTGAAGTCCAGGCACAGATTCTGAAATACTGCTCAGCAAGTACAAGATCTTTTCTATACATTCCGTAGAAATGGTTTTATTCTTTTTAGACTGGTCCAGTTTGGAGCTTAATAATAACATCGTTGCTTTGTCTTGAATGTTTGTTAAATATTTCCTCCACTCGCGTATCATGGTCAATGGCTTTAGAAAATAATTTTCAAGTTTTAACAATATAATTTCATTTATCCACTGATGTTGTGGATATGCCATAATTATCCAACGAAATATATTCAGCCAAGGCCTGTCTTCAACGACAAAATTAAGAACTGCATTTATCAAGCAATTCAATTCGTGATATGTTAAATGTCTCCCGTTACAGGAAAAGCACGTTGCTATAGCATGTATAATTCCACATTGTCCAATGAATTTAGATGATATCTTTTCGAGTAACAATTGCAGCGTACGTTTCTCCTGTAGGGAAGAGAAAAATTGTATTATATCGCATATATCTTGTTCTTCGTTTCCTTCGAATTTATAGCTAGAAATTGGCATATTGTCCTTCTCAGATAAAAACAATTTCTTCTCCAAGTACTGGTCGCAATCTTCTTTTCCTTTTAACGATTCAACATCTTCAATAATTCTTGTACAGATATCAGATATTTTCTCACGTCTCATATCAAGTTGGAAATAATCTTGGTTAAAATCTAGTCGTGTAAATCTTTTATCCGTATATAAGATATATAGGATTTCCGTGCCTTGCGGATTATGTACATCAAGCAAATAGATGTCATTATTATGATTGATAGTATATACATAAATACTGATACCGAATATGTATGCTAATAATTCTCGATAGCTGGGTGAAAGTGGGCCCTGTTGTCGTATATGTTGAACATACATGTCGAATATCTCTTGATCTTTGTAACAATTCTCCCAATCGAAACGTACGTTGAATAATTCAGTGAATTGCTTGTAAAGCGATTTGTAAGATGATTTAGTGAATTTCTCGTAAAAATTCAATCGCTTAGTTTTTGTTAAATCATTTTCCAGTTTGGCCTGCATAGCTGGATTGTTAAGACTATTAAGCCATTGAGTAATCATCTTATCGTGAGAGCCAGCTTCAAGTTCCGACTGTAGGAAAAATTCTTTTAGTTTCACATTTTGCTCGCCGACAAAATTGTTGTATGCTTCAAAATATTTTTTGATGGTTGGATGTACACCCTCCATTTCGCCTTCATCCATTACAAAGGCTATAATAGAGTGCTTGAAAGCATCAATATATTTAACACTGTTCTTCGCAGTGCAAAATTCAGAAATATTTTTACGTTGTTTCTCATTGTTTTCAAAAAAATATTGTTGTACATTTCCAAGCTTTTCATTAAAACCAAGTTGAATTTGTGGATTGTTCTCAATTTTTGAAAGGTACTTTGTTGCTTTTTCAGCTGTTACTTGCGAAATATTATCAGTATGCTGATAATTTTCCATCGTCGCAGAAATTTCTTGTAATACAGCTAAGCGATATTTTTTAATCAAAAGCTGTTCAATATCTTGTACAATATTACTTTGATACAATATTACTTTTTTTGCTGAATGAATATCTTTCTGTATCTTGAAAAGGCTAAATAAGTTATAAAAATCAGAAAATTTTATTTGTATTTTTCGTAATTCAATCCAATTATTTAATGACTCTCCTGTTTGTAAATTTTGTAGCAAGATTTCGATCGAATTATTATATATTTCCTGAACCTCAGTGAGATAGGTCTGAAAATTCATCGTGTCACATGCTCTTATATTCTGACAAGGTTTCACACGCATAATATTCACCTGCGAAATTTTTTTCATCTGTTGCTCATTATTCTCCATTATTTTTTCTAAGATATATTTTTCAGTATTTTTCATTCGTACTTGAAGATTTTGATACAAATCGATATCGATTTTAACCAAATGTTGAAAATAATATGACAAGATATGATTTCGCAAAATATTTTTCTTTCTCACAGCTTGAATTCGACGCTCTGCCTGCATCGAAATTTCTTTCCTTTCTACGAATTTCGTGGTGGCTGGCTTTGGAATAGAACGACTCGATATTTGCACGTACGTATTATTGGATTTTATATATCTGCGATAAGGGACATAAATTCGTTCCGGACCACTATCGCAATAATAATTTAGTTCGAGGACTCTGTTCTGATTTCTACCGTAATATTGTGCCTTGCTCCAAAATATATAATCGGTATAAGCCATATCCCAACCATTTTGTCCATGATTGCCGTATTTACCTGCTGTACCATTCTTGCCTTTTCTGCCTGCGTTGGCACTTACGACAACGTCAAAATCACTAATTATTTCACCGGAATATCCTCCTTGACCACCTAATCCGGCCATACCTCCACGACCTCCAGGTTGTCCTAAAGAACCTTTATATAATACAAAGCTTTGCCAACCATAATAGGAAGAAAAATAAATTCTGTGACCTTCCTCAGTCTGAGCTTCTATATACGCATCGCATCTTTCAGGATGATTTATTATATGTGATACTGTATGATCTTCATCGTTTAGCCACGATGTAATTATCGTTTCTAAAGATTTCATATTACGTGCTGTTGTTCGTAAATTGTTAATTGTATTAGTTGTACTAAATAACGCGTGGTTTGGAAATTTTTTCACAAAATCGCTGTAAGAAATACCTGTTCCGTCTTTTCCATTCTTACCGTCTCCGCCACTCTGGCCATTGCTACCATCTCCGCCGTTGGACAAAATAAGGAGTAGTTGTGGCTGAAATATATTATCTGCATGGATGAATACGTTTCCACCACTTTCTCCATATTTTCCACATTCTCCATCTATGCCGTTGCCATCATCAGCAGTACCCGCCTTCCAAGATGTTACAGATTCCGCTGATTTTCCAGAAACATCCCATTTAATCGTGTCGCAAACTTTAATCGTCTTAGCGTACATGATAATGTTTTTCCCGTGCCACAGGCTGTTCTCAAAATTTGCATCAGCGTATATAATACTTGATCCAATGAAGCGTACTTCTTCTATGTTCGGGTCACTTGTCAAATATGAATTTATACGATCTGCAATTTCGCTTAAACGAAAGTTTCCTCCTATTAATTCGATAACTACTCGATTGTCAATTATCTGTTTTGTTATACTTATTGGTTTAAAATAAGCCCTGATAATTTCTTTATATTGTCCCATTAAGGTAACATGTTTTGCACCTATTAAAAGCTGTGTCGCATCTTGAAGTCGCTTAAGTTTTACATCATTGTCGATCGCATTAAAGTTCATAATTGTCTGAAAAAACTCATCATTAGATATATCAGCGCGCGACAAATGTCGTAATTCTGTCATATCCAGGTATCGTTCATCTTTTTCAAATATACTCAGAAATTCAATCAATGCTTCCAGAAAATCAATTTCTCCGATTACAGAATTACTACGAGCAAAAAACAGCTCAAAACATTTTCCTTTAAACCGTCTAATCAAAGCTTCTTCATTATGTTGTGTAATAAGATCGTAGTTTTCCATCAAAAGCTTGTAATATTTAGATCCATTAAGAGGGCTGACAATTTCATTAAAATACTCGACATTGTTTAGAGCAACAAATTTCTCAGGTATGTTTTCGATTTCTTCGTGTTCACTTAAGAAACTACTAATTTCTTCTATCCAATAATCCAAACAGTATTTAATGTACTTTCTCTCTATATATACACGATCAATAGTATTTAATTGAATCTGATTGGTTGGATTATATTCTTTCTCAATGATATTCTCTATTTCTTTCAAAGAATATCTATGTATATTCGTTCGTATTAGTTCCTTTATACTTATTTCCTCCATTGCGACTTAAGTATTTTTTCTTATGATTCTACTGTCTATACTGCAATATTTAACATCGCTTCCATACTCTTTAGTTATTATAAATATTGATTGTTCGAATATACATTTTGATATCCTGAAGATATTCACGATCTAGCGAGTATCTAAAAGAATGAAAAAAGATGCTTTTATTATATACATATATCTATATTATAATATCTATTATCTATTACGAATTTATTGTATGCATGTTTATGTTGCATACACACAATCTTTATTATAAACAAAATAATAAACCAATACATCTAATATTCTAGACTAATTTTTTTAAGATTAAGACTATAACTGCACTGTTAGAAAATTTATGTTAAATTTAACATATATCACATGTCCTAAATGGTTCACTCAAATTTTTGTGCTAACTTAACATGATATGGATATGTTAAATGGTGACACCAATATTGTGTTAATATTTCAACACAAACGAATGCAATCTTCATAGCAATTTGAAGTTAATTGTGTGCAAAATTAACATATTTTTTATGATAAAATTAACTTACAAAGAAGTTACTTTTACTTTATGTAAGTGCAATCAAACTTTTGATTAAAGCTGCGTTCGGTTTGGGCAGTCATGCGCTGTAAGCGCTCATAAGCATTCCCATACAGCACAGAACGTTGAAAGAATGTTGCTGAGACGTTGCAATGTTGAATGTTGAAGGATGGATGTTTTTTCAATATTGAATCTATGTTGAATTTTCTATATTGATTCTTAATGTTGCTGCAACGTTGAAACAACGCTGCTCACGCACGAGTAGTACGCAGCATTGCCGCCAGATGGACGCGACAGAGTTATATTTCTCGT
>NJRL01000700.1:104439-119399 GCA_003063815.1 Aphaenogaster rudis | reverse complement strand
TCTTTCAATTTCTACTATTGAAACCCCACTTTTTTATTGCATATTCTTATAGCTTACTTCGAGTGCTTTTCAAAACATTATAATAAAGTATTTTTTCATTAAGTACTTTTCGAGTAATGAAGTGTGTATGTTTATATAAAACTGTAATCTTCAAACTTTCGTAACTCGATAAATACTTAATGAAAAAATACTTTATTATAGTGTTTTTAAAAGCTGTCTAAGTAAGCTATAAGAATATGTAATAAAAAAGTGGGGTTTCAATAGTAGAAATTGAAAGAGAGCCTAAAATAAAAATTTAGAAAACTTGTAAAAGTGTACATATTTCTAAAAGTGTAAAAAAAAGTGTGCAAATTAGGAATTTGCACAGTGCTTCCTCATCAATTTAAAGGGGGTCAAATTAAGAAGAGGCACAATGCATCATCAACATTTTAGGTGATTCACAAAGCTTCCTCTATGAAGAAGCCAAACTAAAAAAAAGAAAAAATAAAAAAACTTCCTCATAGAGAAAGCTTTGTGAATCAAGTAAAATGTTGATGATGCATTGTGCCTCTTCGTAATTTGACCCCCTTTAAATTGATGAGGAAGCACTGTGCAAATTCCTAATTTGCACACTTTTTTTCATTTTAACAGCCATTTTGGTATTATCTGCAGTAATTTCACAATGCTATGCTGCATCACATGTTATACGCAGGATTTTTCTCAACGCACACGTAGATTATACTTTGCTCTGATAATTAAACGATCAAGTAATCGCCGTCATCGATTTAATGAATTAATGCTTCTATATTTTGTCATGATCATCTAACCGTTGATTAGTTCGAAACTTTTGCATCTAACGTGATGTGTTAGGTTACTTGAAGTAATTAGAGCTGTGTTCCGATATTCACTGCCAGTGCTGAAAATCTATAATACACGTAACGTATCGAAAAGCAGCCTAACTTGTATTGTCGCACGAGATTGTCTCTTGGTCTATTATCTTAACCTGACGAAATTCGCGAGGTTTTTCATTTCTTGGGCGACCAAATGAAAAATGTTAAACGAGCCGCTAAGTGGTAGTGGGAAACATCAAATGGATTCCCTACGAAGATTAATCACATTCCATTTTTTCAAAATACAGCGATGCGTTACATTGCCGTTTCTACGCGCTGTAGAAGCAATGTTTACGTTTATCGTTCCGAAAAGTTTGAGATCTTCGATCTTGATGTGTAAGGAATAATTTTCTACACTGAGAGAAAAAATATCTTGATACAAAAAAATTATACTTAACACAAAAAATTATATACTCGGTAGGTCCTAATAGCTTATTTACTTGTATTTGTCTTAAAATTTCTTGATTGAAATACTTATAATATTTATAATATTTACAATTTTTAATTAAATATTTTCAAGTTTAATAATATTATTAGGTTATTTATAAAATATTTATTTAAATGTAAAAAATATAAAAATTCAAAATAATATACTGAAAGTAGCATGTGTATTTACTTAAAACAAAATATTTTTACTTAAATATACAATAGAACAAACAAATACTTGTATCAAAAGATATAGTTTTAAGAAAATGTATTTTTTTATTTGAAACAATTTTTTTCTTAGTGTATGTTTATACAAAAACATTCGCAACTCCATCAACAATTCAATCGTGACGCATACAACAAAACGAAATGATTTTTTTGTAAACACTTCTCAAGCAACGTCTTTGTAAAATGATGGAAACTCGCCATTGTAATCCAAAAAGAGAAAAGAAAAAAACAGATGGCAAGAGAAATACTTGCTACAGTACCTACGCAATTACGTCGCAACTTCTTTTCTCATGCAGCATTCTATTTTCCTCATCCGCCCCCATGATGCGCCAATAAATCTCACCGCGTCGCATCACGTCCGGACGGAATCCGTTAAGACGAGCGGCGAGTAATTCAATTTAATTCTGTATCTTTGTATTGACTGCGTGTCTTTGAATCTCTAGGAAAAAGTTAAAAGTTTCGCGACGATGTTAACGGCGTGTCGCCGTTATTATAACTTATTACATACGTAATAACCAGATGGCTGAAAAACTTTATGATGTGCAATATTTCTATTCAGTAGGAAGGACCTGCGGAATCAAGTAGAGTTCATGAAAAACAGGATTGGGTAGTAACTAGTTAAAAAGTTAAAAGTTAAATAATAAAGTTAAAACGTTAATAACTTTTAACTTAACTTAGTTAATTTTTAAATGAGTTAATTTTTAACTCCAGTTAGTTATTTTTAAAAGGTATTAACTTTTTTATTGAGTTAAAAATTTATCTATATGAAAGAAAAAAATTATTTAAAAAATACATTCCCATATAAAAACAATATTTCTTTGTCATTTCATATAAACTTTATTTACAAATAAAATATTAAATTTATTTGATAATCCATATTATAATTATTTTGAATGATCTCTAACTTAAAAAAATTACGACATTCTAATTTTACATATAAATAATGTTTTTCAAAATTAACTTTTAATTTAACTTAAGTTAATTTAATCTTAACGTAACTTTTAACTGAGTTAGTTTTTTGTTTATGTAACTTTTAACGTAACTAAATTAATTTTATAAGTTATTAAAATTTCTACTTAATTTAGTTTTTAAAAAATATTAACTTACTCTACTCTGATGAAAAGTGAAATATAATGAATCGAACAACAACGCCAACGAATGGCAATGGACACTGTAATCATCGGAAACTTTTTCTCTTCTTGTCAAAGTTACTCATCAAAATATTACAAAATGTTACTTTAATAATATATCGTTTCCAAGAAGACACTCGCAAACACAATGCAAGATAATAAAATATCGAACGAATACAGTTCACAAAAATGGATTTAAATTTTGTAATAAAAAATAATAGTCTCATGATGAGATGTAAAATACAACATGATCAGGACTCTTTTATTTTACAAAGTTTAAGGAATTTTACAATATGTTGATGTCTTACGTGTGACGTAATAATTACCTTTATTCAAAAATCTTCAACTCCAGAAACAAAACACATTTGTATGTAAATGATTTATTACAATAAGTATTAAAGAGTAATTAATTTTTTGCACTCTCTTATATTTACAATATGTATACATACATATATCTACTATTTTGGAAATATATTGAATCGCGACTAAGGCTGCGGTCAACTTGATGCTACAAATGCTTCGAAGCGTTCAACTGACCAATCAAAATAAAGAATTCTATTAATTGACCAATCAAAAAATGCTTCAAAGCATTTGTAGCACCAAGTTGACCGCAGCCAAAATTCATCAATTACATTTCTGCGAGGCTAGAACAACGAAAAAGCATCGTTCAATTTTCATTTCAAGCCAACTACGCAACCGCATGTTTTTGCGACGCGAACTCGCCGTGCGGAAACAGAAGAGAAATATCATTATCAAATAATGGCGTCGTCAAAGCGAAAAACGAGAGATCAACCCGCAAAGAGGCGGATAACAGAACGAATATCAGATCCTAATACTCGTTCTCGGGTTAAATCGACACGCCGTAAACGCGCGAACACTCCGTATCAACGGCCACCATCCAATTCCATCAATATACCGCAATTGGTCTACGAACTTCTCACCATCGATAAATATAATCAAGGTAATACGATTTGAGACATAATTACACGATTACACGCCGATAAGTTACAGTAGATCCAGGCATGAAATTAAATTATTTTAACCTACCCTTAAGCATTGCACAATTTAAACTTAATTATAATCAATATTCGATAAAACATTATCATTATTATCAGCTAGAAATAACCTAGGAGATATCGATTTGTAATCTAAGGACCTATCCAGACAAACTTGCATAATCGCAAAACCATATAAAATTATCCAATCATATGTCTAATGAAAGAAGGCACGTCTTTATGCTAGACATGTGATTGAATCTTGTGATGAATTTTTTCTATGCATATGATTATGCAACTATGCAAGTTTATCTGGATAGGCCTTAACATCGTTACCATATGTTTGTTCTTGCAGAGGCGAAACGCTTTCCGTCTCTGGAACGCTTCGAGACACGTCCTCGAAGAATGCAGGAATCTCACGAGCGGCAAAGCGAAGCGGTCGACCACCGCGATGGTTCGGAATCCGTGCAAGTGCCCGAATACACAATTGAATCTAGGCCTACATCCATCGATAGCCTGATGGAAGCAACGGATGCTGCAAATAGCTCGGCGCCGACGAGTTCCGCGAATAGCAGCGTGTCAAATGTCTCAATGGAACCAATCACGCTGGCAAACTCGCTCAACAGTGCCAGAGCGCTTTTCAGAAAAAGATCCTTGGTGCAGCTTATTAACAATTACATCAAAGCTGGCATCGAAGAAGGTACATTTTTCAATAGAGTTTTTAGCCTATGTATAAGTGGTACAATGATAAAAATTAATTTCAAGTTCAAATTAAAGTTCAGTGTAATGGCAGCAAAATTTTAGATTCCTCTTCTCGTAGCAACATAAGGAGATTGCTACAATGACATAATTGGAGTCACATTAAACATAAATTGCATAAATTTTCGGGATTTACCAAGATAAATAAAATAATTTCTATTATTGTTCCCCGTCTCCTTCCCAGTCCGTCTAAAACAAGTTAAATGATTTAAAAAGTGTTTGCACGCAATTTTGAAAATTATTACTTTGTCAGAAATTTTAAAAGGCCTTTTCTTCTTCCATTTCTTCTTCTTCTTCTTCTTCTTCTAACGATTTATATTTATATGACAAATTGATAATTTTTGCGCGGGGACGTACGAGTAAGTGTAACGACGAGTCCCAGAACAGATGCATCAAACGAGAGCGTTTCAAGTAGACTGGCTCGTTTGGTGTACCTGCATCCTGCATCGCATCAACTGTCATTACACCCTGCTTTACGTAGCGCTGTAAGAGCGTTCTTGATACTCACTTGACGACGACGAGTGTACAACAAATGACATCCACATTATAGGAAAGCGACAGGCTAAAAATTATATCCGCAAAGCACTATCTTTTGGCGTGAGATCGGGTTATTTGATCCCGACCGATCGACAAGGTAACATGCTCCGTGTGTGTCCAACTCTGGACATACAATCTTGGAGTTGGAGACGGGCTGACACTGATTGTGAGTCTCGACAAAGACGGCGCATCGCTCGACGAGGGAAGACGCGTTTGACAACAGTCGCCGATCGGAAAGCAATGCGTCGCGGAATTCCGCGAGGCAAGTCCTTTCACAATGTAGATAACGGGTCGATAGCTTCGAAAAGGAGATACAGAACGCAGCCCGCTCAAAGTCGGAAGAGCAGTCCGAGAAAGTCGCCTGGTAAATCGTTACGTGAGAAAAGCAAACCGAAAGCTTTTGCAAGAAAGAACAAGTTAGTTAATTATTTTATTGGAAAAGAGACATTTATTATCATTTCCATGTAATTTTTCTATCATAAAAGTCTTATAATTTAAAGCAAGTCTCATATCTCTTGCACAATCCCTTACAGTCATATTTGATGTGCGAGTATTTGAATTGATTCCTCGGTATTAAAATTTGATACAAAATGGTTTCTATATTTTTTCTCATGAAATTGTGATATCACAAAATTAGATATCTCCAGATTCGATTTCTTATGAATCCGTTTCTAAAAATAACTACTTTTTTCTTATACCTTTGTATCGACTTAACGAGCTTAAATGTGTTACGAAAATGGATTTAATAGACTTTAACATAGTACAGACATTTTAATAAGCTCAAACGCATCATGAATGCCTCAGATTTAAACGTGGAAAATGAGAAGATTAAAAGATGTCACAATGGTATTAAATTCTTTTTTTATCATACTGTATTCATGGATAGCATAATGTTTGCGATATTGCTTTACGGAATAAATTTTGCCAGTGCTTTGCATATTTGTTTGCCAAAGGAAAATCAATTTGTTTACATCATATTTATTTTAGCAAAATTAACAATACGATCAGCAATAAACGAGAACAACAGCGGAAAAAGGACAATAGTGAGGACATGAAGAAGCCAGTTAGAAAACGTCGTACGTCTCTCTCCGCGAAACGTGCTGAGAATGATCATGAACCAGTCGAAGAAAGTTATAAGGACGTTAGCGGAAGAGATCGCGACCAATCCAAAAGCAATGGAGATAGCTACAGAGCCAAGAGACGAAAGTCTACATCGAGTCAGGAGGACGGATCGATAATGGAGAAACTAAAGACCGAGACGAACATCAACGATGACAGGATAGATTGCGACAGAATAGAAAGCAGAAATTCCGATGATGATGACAATGACAAAAAATCTGAAAGAGCTAATGTCGAACATGATATGAACGGCAGAGCGACTAAAGAAATGGAATCTTAAGAAATTGAACGCCCACCTTAAATGACGCCTTTTTCGGTCCAAAAACGAAAATTTCCTTTCTTTCGTACTCTCTATCTTTTCACCATTTGTAAAATATATTTATTACAAATATTTTTGTGAGATTCATTTGAAATTATATTTATATATCCCAAGCATGTGTGTACATCATTCTTTTCATTACCTTCTTCTACATAGATTCAGGAGTAAAGAAATTTATTCTGTAAATATTTAATTTTGTTACAATCTTTTTAAATACTATTCCAGGATACATTCTCCACGTTTTAACATCAGATTAAATTAATTAATATTGATTAATTGTGGTATTGTCCTATTGATACAGTAATAATGGTAAATTAATAAACAAGTAATTAGTTGCTTCTCGAATATTGATAAAAAAACAGAGATTTTTTAGTTTTAATTTTATATATTCAAGACGCGAGGTACCTTACTGAATGCAACGCCTACTCCTACAACATCGTTAATTCGAACTATTGCCGATTTAATTAAACTTGACAAAATACTATTACACAAACATTTTAATGTTTCTCTTTCTGTTTTTCCTTCCCTATCCTGTCTCTCTGTATTAGATGTGTCATGAATCTTTAAATATTAGCAAAGTATATTTTTAAATACTAGCAAAATTAAAAACTTGCTGCTATCAAATTCAACTCGCAATTAAAGCAAGTATTATTATATATAAAAGAGAAAAATTTTTCACTGTTTAAAGCCAAAAAAATTACCGCATGCCGAATTTTATGATGTATGTGATTTATTTAACATTTTAGTAATTAATCGATTACTCGAACAATAATCGCAAATGATTTTAAATAAAAAAAGAAGAAGAAAAGACAAGAGAAGATGTAAGCGCTGACGGAAGATGACATCATCGGTCTTCTTTTTCAATATTTAATGTCTCGGATAATCTCAAACAAATTCAAGCCATAATAAATTGATTATTCAGAAAATTAAAAAATTGAGACAGGTATATACAATAGTTAGACAACAAATGTTTCACGCCGTCGGAAAATAAAAAAAATAGCAGAACTAAAGAAAGCCCAAAATGGTTCGCATAAAAAGGCATTCCAACACGCGAAACCACCAAGAAATAAGTGAGTAATTATTTCAACGAATTAAAAAAATTTTAGTTATCTTATTTCTCTTATAATATAATGTATTTAATGTATTTTTAACCTAGCAGCAAAGACGCAGATCTTATACAAATTTTAATTGCGATAAGTGTGAAGAAACAAGCCTTTTCTAAGTTTGCTATCTGCTTTTCATACTTTTATATATGTATATCTGCATATCAGGGGCATATCAGGATTTTATTTCGGGGGGGGGGTTTTAAAAATTAAAATCACACTTTAGACCTTAAAGCATTTACCATTTCATTCCTCTCTCGGCTTTCAACCTTTCATTTTCATATTTTCATATTTGGTTCCAAAATTTCGGGGAGGAATTTATCCCCCTAATCCCCCCCTGGCTACGTCACTGCTGCATATAAATTAGTTTGTTATATTATTTCATTATATAAAACATTATTATTAGCTAATTTGTATTTAAGATGCAATCTTTTAACGTTTGATATTGGTTAGAATAATATATCTAAAGCCAAAAAATCAATATTAATATGAATATTAGCGTATTAATAGTGTGCATCAGTTGTACAGTTTGATATTTTGACCATTGTTCGTTTGACTGTATATTACTGAATTGAAAAACCAGAATAAAAAATTCATATAAAATAAAAATAAATACATAATTTATTCATCATAATATATAATCTAAAGAACATCGTCCTCGCAAGCCGAACATTCCCGAATTAGTCTACAAGTTCCTTGTCGCGAATGAGGCTTTTGATGATACGGACCATCATCTCCAAAGAAAATGCCGTTGTTGCACCCAAGAGAAACGTCACGACGAAATTATAGATTCTACTTCGCGAACCATCGGTAGGAACATGGGCTACAAAGCAAGGCAAGGACGGCCCAAAGACAGTGGCAGGAATTCGAAATTGCACAATGTCAAGCGATGTTCCATTTCCAAGGATTTTCCGAGCTCATATTTGCAAAAATGTGTGGACGACGGAGGTACAAAATTAATTGAAAAAATAGTTTACAATTCGTTATATAATACACAAATTTAATTGCAATACACACACACGCGCGCGTACATGCACACGCACACGTACACATATATTTTAATTGTTTTAAAATGTTATATATATATATATATATAACATATTAAAATGTTATATATATATATATAACACTTTAATCTTTAAAAGATACAATACACGAGATTTCTGTTCAAAGAATAACTTTCCATACAGCACAGAACATTGCAGCAACATTTCGGCAATATTGTTATGATACTACAATGTTACTGCAATGTTGCTGCAATTTCTGTGCTGTATGAGTTTTTACTTCGGATGAATTTGGTAAGTTTTCTTCAACAGGCACGAGAAAGGCAAGAAACTATATGAAAAAAGCATTAGACTTTGGTGTCGAGTCCGGCTACCTTATCCCCTCTGATCCTACATACAAAATTTTACGCGTATCCTCGGACTTGATGAAAAGTGATTCGCGAAGGTCCAAGATCTGCACTTGCGACATGGTTCTCTCTAAGAATCGCAATACTACGACCAGGCTCGAGGACCTCCAAGAACAAAGGACACGAAGAAGGCGAGGAAGTCGTAGACGAGGTCAAAGATCGAAAAGTGGTTCGAGGACGCGTCGTAGGAGCAAAAGGAGGAAGAGAAGAAGCGGGTCTCGTAGTAGAGGACGTAGAAGATACAACAGGTAATTGTCAAGTATAATCCACATAGTAACATATAATTCGCGATCCAACATTATTATGTAACATGATTATCAAAAAACCTCGAAAACATGACAATTTTATTAATTGTAAAAAAAATCAACGTGATCAAAAATAAGAGAGCAACAGAGGAAGAAATAAACTTGAGACTATTTCTTGAATAGCGACTCAATTTTTCCTTAAGTTGAAGCAAATTGCGAAGAAAAAGTGAAAAAGGAAACAAACGCAAATTTACATATGTATGTAAGTGCACTGATAATATACATGCAATATAAATCATTTACTTATTTACATAATTTATTAGTTAGATATCAACATATCAACGGCTTAACCCTTTGAAGTACACATTTTTCTTTATTGTTAATTTACAAGCAACCTATGTACTTATAAGTTTTTTGGGTTGCTGATTATGAATCTGAGATCGAAATTCAAAAATTCAAAATGGCGGATCCAATTTCACGCAAATCGCTTAAATTTTCGCAATTCAGGCCCGTTATTTTAGATCCGCCATTTTGAATTTTTGAATTTCGACCTCAGATTCGTAATCAGCGATTTCAAAAATCTAAAGTATGCAAGTTTTATGACGATATTACTTATAGATCACTGTAAAATACATTTTTTCTGAAAAATATGCAATTTTTCACAATTTGTTTATTTATAGCATTGTTACAGCTAACAAAATTTAATTCTTCACATTTTTTATATGTTTGTGTTAACATCTCTTATTGATCTTAAAAGTACAAAAAATCCGAATGAAAAGATCAAAAACATAGTTTAAATAATTAAAAATGAAGAAAAAAGGGTAGGATTGTGAGATCCCACCATGCTTCAAAGGGTTAAAAGAACAGCTGAATGTAAATAGAAGAAAGGATGTCTATAATACGATGTATCTCTCTAGTTTACGTTCCCCCAATAATAAACGCATCATTTCCTACGATCGATAGAATTATTTTTATCTCCGCATAATTGCCCCTTGTTAGGCAAAATAATTAGAATCTAGCGTTATAATCGCTCAGAGTGTTCGCACTGTGAACCACGGTATAAGTCTAGAAACGCGATAGAACGGTCAAAGGAATTTCCAGCCCGCAGAATCCCGAAGAGGTTGCCGAGGATGAGGCAGACGATTACGAGATGGATGAGGACGATCCAAAGAGCAATATTCACACGGACGACATAGAAAGGGAACCAAAGACCGCTCGATCGCACCAACCTGACGGGGAACAATCCACGAAGAAAGCTGAAAAGAATGGCTCGGATTTATTTATCGACGAAGATGAAACCGACGATGAGGATGAGAAGAAAAGGATTGGCAATACCAAATCATAGTTTTTTAAAGTTGAATAGCCTTTTTCATAATTTCTGTAAAGATAGCAATCTTCAGTTTACGTCTGACATTATACTTTAGCAAGTGATGGGAAATTTTGACGGACTTTGCTATAGAATTATACACCATTTTTTTACATTTTGATATTTGTTTACAATCTGACAATTACATACATAGAATGCGTATAATCGTGGTCAGTCACATGTAATATATAATATATGCTCCAATAATCTGATGTGTGTATTCCAATAATAAAATAGCTACATTATTCAGTCTTACAAATATCTGCATTCGTCGAATCTCGGGGCGAATCAGATTTTATTTTAGAATTGAGAATGGAATCAAAATATAATATAACATATAATTTATAAATTTTTTATCCTGTATGCTACTTCTTTTTTTAAGTTACCGTCAAGATCCAAAGAGCGTTTTACGATTTCGCAAATTTACACGATGGCTTGGAGGTCAGACCTCTTTTGTGCGGATTCAAGCTTCGATTTGGGGATGAAATATTCTGCAAGGTCGTCAAAGATATCTTACGATCTACTCGTAATCACGAAAGAAACAGGAATGAGATACAAGCGGACATACCGATCAAGCTGCGGTAAAACAAAATCTGCGTTATATCGAAATAGAATTTAAATATCTTGCAAATAAAATCTTGAATCAAGCGTTCCTTTCGTGTGCTTTCGTACAAATCGGAATCAATTCTGCCGATAATCCAAGACAGATGGTTCGCGTGCGTAAATCCCGAAAAAAAGCTCTGGCCTTAATAAATAATAAACGGACAAATATCAATCGCGCAATCCTTGTACTCTTAATGCCTACTATGCTGCGAAAATGGAAGTTCTGGAAGATATAACGTTAGATAGGCATCAATACAGATATAGAACAGAGGCACAAATATAATAGAATAATAAATTAAAAATCGCGCAACAATGGTAAAAAGAAAATTTGAGAACACAGTGGACTTGAGAAATTAAATTCAAAATTTGAAGATCAAAGAGAAGTAATGTGTAAATAGAAAAATAATCTACTTAATTTTTTTCGCTTTTATTAATAAAGGATGTAATAAAGTAAAAAATATCGCGGACAACAATACGAGAACGAGAATGGCGTTTTCCTCGTACGAGAGAATAACAGCTAGTTCTTACTAACAAACTTACTTACAAATAAATATGAGCTTCGAAATAAAATTGTCCATCTCGAACTTTATACACAGAAAAAAAAGATGTATCAACAGCATTAAGTCTAATTGGAAATAATCTTGTTAATTCAATAACAATTTTAATAAAATAAAATCATACGTATTATGTTTCATTAATAATGTTATTGAATTAATAAAATTATTTCCAATTAGACTTAATGCTGTTGATACATCATTTTTTTCCGTGTACTTATTGTAAGACAAATCACGTGAAACTCTTAGGGGAGACCCTAAACTTCGACGTGTGCACGTGTCACGTGTAACAAAGAGATGCGGAAACGTCACATTGGCAATATATTGCGAGATATCACGCTTCCGTGATGCGATAAAATTGCCGGAAAAGGAAAATGAGACCAGCCTACAGGTTGCAGAAATAGCGTTGGATCACCCTGGAAATAAGGGATGGCCCTTAACTGGACATACACAGAGACGATGTTCAATAAACATTGTCACGTGCGTGTTGGAGACGTATAAATGCGGTATTTGCGGAATTTTTATTCCTCAGTACACGACGAAATTATCAATCTATCTTTCGAACCACTCTCCGTGCTGAGATGCCGAGATTGCATGAGAAGCTCTATTATTTAAAGCTCTATTATAAAGAGGTAATATCTTTTCTTTAATTTGAAAACAAAATGAAAACTTTACGCATATTATTAGCATTTACATTAGATTAAATATAAAATGGTACTTTATTATATAATCTATAAAAAGATATATAAAACCTTCACCATTTGTACATAAATTATTTAAGACTATATCAGATACTGAAGCAAAAAATCATGTTAATGTTTTCCTTGCATATCGATATAAATTAATTTGTTTGCATGTCATAACTTGTATTAAATAGAATACCTAGTTTACGGAATGCCAAAGACTTTTCGCGATTCGTAAGTTAATAGTTAAGTATAAACTTTGTGATAAAGCATCAACATTGTAAAAAAAAACAATTTTTCCTAAAAATTTAAGAATAATATAATTATTATACAATGTATAATTAAGTAATATTATAGAACACATAAATTGAATGACATGCAGAAAGTAATTACAATATTTCTTAAGTCTTTCGACGTTTAATGCAACTTGATATTTTTCTTCTAACTTTATAATTCAGTATAGTTGCCAAACGGAAAGCCACGAGTTTTAAAGGAAAAAATTTGTGCATTTAAATAAAACGTTTATTATATTTTAAATAAGAGTTTCTAAAAAGTAGATGCAAAAAAGCAATGTTTTAAAATTTAATATTAAAAGGACACCGCACTATTTGCGTGTAAAATAGGTCCCGACCGATTTTTTTCTTTCATATACAATTAGATGTATTATTAGGTAGACCAACCACAAAAAAGATTTTTCAAGAAAATCACTTTTTCGAGGTGTTGAAGCGATATACCTAATAATGATGCAGAAATTTGAAATTTGAAAAAAATCGGTCGGGACTTATTTTACGCGCAAATTTTACGCGGTGTCTTTTGAACGAAATTTATGTATTTCGTCTTTGTAACTTTAAGAAAAGATATGCCTTAATTTACATAGATCTTGCCATAAACACTGCATTTATACATTTTTTTTTTTTTTTAGAAAAGAAAAATGCGAAAACATTTTAACGTTAGAGTTTTAACAAATGCATGTGTTGAGAAAAAATTATTTTTTTTAAAGATAAAAACTATTTTTTACAGAGAGATAATGCTACTTTTACTTATCAAAATTAATTAATTATATATACACTAAAGCATACACAAAGCTTATCATGTTTTTTTTTAATTAGCAGCCATTTATCAAGCAGCTAATGATCAAGTATCATAGTACTACTAATGAATTATTGCACTGTGTGTATGAATATTTCTTTTAACAAAGCACACTTAAAGCAATACGCATTTCTTCAGCAAACGCTTTTCGTATTACCGATATATATTTACCTAAAGTTAAAGTTAAATGGAATAGAATGGGTTATTCACCACATTATTATATTATCCATCTTGTACGTCATCAAATGGCTAATGAAATTCGTTAGATCCTGTTGCGTTACGTAACTTTGTGTACGTCGATCGAAAGCTGTACACTAAGAAGCCGACGATATGCTATAGAACTTGTTACAGATACTACACAACTTTACGTAAATCCACCTTACCCAGCTTACGACATCACTCTCATTCACACAATTGCACTCAGAAACTCCCACTTAGGGTGTTTCCAGTACACTTGCAAGCTGAACAATCGCATCGTGACCTTGGCTAGCTTCTAATTGTAAGTTGCGAAATATATTACGTATTATCTGTCAATTCTTTTTGCTATTTTCTGTTTGATTCTATTGCTCATAATCACGATTTTAAATACTTATCATTACGTTTTATCTTATATTTATTGACAACTGTCCTTACCCTCTCAACATAGCAATGTACAAAATTGCAGAAATGTCTTTTTAAGCATTATTTTATAATGTATAAAGAAGAAAAATTCATTTTACGAAAATATTCTCTGTATATTATCAGATTCTCATTTTTGAGATTGAATTTTACATCAGTCTACGGTCTTCTGCGCGTTCTATCTGATGCGCAAACCATATAAAGTTTTAAATCCAATTTAGATTAATTTAGACAAATTTAACTAACGGATAAGCTATGAGCGGTAAAAATAATCGCAAATCTGATTTACAACGGAGTTGATTTGCCTCCGTATACAATACTACGAAATATCCGAACCGTCGTTACTCATTGGGTACACAAGTATATTAACATTAAAGCTACCGACAATTTATATATACCTATTTCTACCGAACCGGTCAAATGACCGGTTTTTAAATAAAAGTTTTATCTTTTCCAAATGTAATGCAGGTAATATGTTTATCAGAAGAAACGAAAAAAGAAGAGAGATAGATATTGAAAAATTGATTATATGTATATTAAGGAAAAGTCGTGAATAGGGGCGTAGCTAGGATTTTATTTTTGGGGGGAATTTAAAAAAAAATAAAATCACAGAACAACTGATAACTTTTTTAATTAAATAAGATAACAATATTAAACTAGAAGCATGCGTCTAGGTTTTTAGATAATCTATCGAGTACCTCGTCTATGTTAATCGAAGAAGTCAAATTTTTGTGAACGTATATATTTGTATCAAACCGTTAAGTCTTACTTCACTCATTGTATTCCTAAGGTTTTAAGAATTCTTAATTTCCATATTAATAATAACCATTAATAAAAACCATTTCAGGTAAAACTGCAGAATTAGGGCCTATACGAGAAATCAATTGAGAGGTGGTACATTTTATG
>NJRL01000700.1:60638-71434 GCA_003063815.1 Aphaenogaster rudis | reverse complement strand
CTCCAACATAATGATAATGCTGCAAAAAGTTTTGATATTCTAGCAACTATTTTAGGCGTCCTACATAATTATTTTGATAATCCAACAAAATCATTTTTCACATCTGGCCAAATTTTTTAATATTTTAGCAAAACCGTTCTTTCCGTGCAGGGTTGGGAAGTAACTCGTTACTTATAACAAAGTTACAGTTAGAGTTATTATTTTTCTATAACTATAACTTAACTTCGTTCCTTTGTTTTCATCTATAACTGTAACTTAACTTACTTAGTTACTTTTTTAAGTAACTAGTAACTAATTTAATAGTTACTTTTATCGTTATTTTATATATTTTAAGCTTATTTTCATAAACATATAGGCTGCGTTCAGCAGAATAAAGTACTCAGTGATAAATCATCTTCGAGAATAGCTATTACATAAACATTACAATTGAAACTTTACTCTTTAAAACAAAACCCGGACCAATAGTTTAAGATGATTTTTTGAAAATTTAGAACCGTTAGAATTTGGCAAACTTTTTAATTAAAAAATATGAATCCCATTATTCATTATAAATAATTAATTCTGTTTATATATTCTGTTATATATTAAATATATTTTGATTTTAAATTTTTAAAATAATTGTGATTTACTATATATAAAATAATATAGCATATAACCGAATGTTAGTATGTATATAATAAGTAAAATAATTTAATAAGAAATTTTTTACATATCATTGCAATGTAAGATAAATCGATTCATTGCACTTTTACTCATTCTAAATGTTTAACAGAAAACTAATTGCAACAATTTTTAATACAATACTTTAACAGCTTTTATTAGTTATTGGGCCATTATAGTAATAAATAACAGATATTAGAATTGATTCGGTGTATCTACATGAATGATGGCAATAACCTCTAAAGAAGATGAGTAAGTCTTTTTTCCATAGGAAACGCTTTTCCGTAGAAAACGCTTTTCATATCACGTATCAAAAAGTAGGTCGCCTCGTAATGTCGAAATCTGACACGGGCCATTAATGAAATCGAATCACTAACTTAACAGCGGCTTCTCACGCGGCTTAGATGCATTCTTCGGATCACGCTGTTCTTATTATATTGGATATCAGTGTATTTTTACTCGTATTTCTTCTAAACATCTATTTATATATCCAATAATATGCACTGTGAAATATGCGTATTTCGAACGCAACTACATAGTTTGAAAGTTATAACTTTTCATTTTTGTTAAAGGAATACACTACAGAATACCAAAATACTTGTGTCATTGCGTGTAAAAAGAAGTTTTCTTATTCCCGTAGAAAGTGTTACATCCTATAGACTTCACAATTCTTTTTCTTTCGTATAAAGATTTGGATTATCACCACAAGGCTCCGAAATAATTTATAACAGATGCGAGTTGAATGAATGACGCATGTAATGTTAATAACGAGGTATTGCGTCTCTATGATACAATTAAAATATATGATCGGTACATACAAATTTGATAGCCATGTGGTGGCGAGAACCAAAACAGACCCTCGGATAGTTACTTAATATCGATCATGAATAAGACGCCTTACATTAAATAGGTTTAATGAGTTATAAGACACAGCGAGAATTTCCGCGATACATAAGGGCCAGATGGACCGGATAAGTCTGATAAAAAAGAGTTCTTATTAATTTTGGCCCACTGCACGGGCCAAAGAAACGATAAGATCTTTTTAAGAAGACTTCCGCGAACCGACAAGAAGATTATTTCGCAATAAGTCGGATTTGAAGAGATATAGATACAGTGTCGATTTCGTCACAACTTAATCTTAATCCACATCCATACCTCAATAATCCTACACGGAGAAAATTTTATATTAAAAATTACTATGTATGGCAGTAACCGTGGAAATGCTGGAATTATAAAAATTTTTACTATGTTTTCACAAAAGAGTTTAATAATTATTAATATAATAACATAGTAAAAATTTTTATAATTACAGCAATGGTCCGCGGCTACTGCCATACATAGTAATTTTTAATATAAAATTTTCTCCGTGTATCCAAATACTAATTAATCCTCAACGATCCCAATAAATAGAGCGTGACTCGAAGCCGATAACGCAGTCTGATTCTCGATCTCAAGTCAGCTAACTTCCGTGGAACATATCGCTCCCGAGTCGTTTTGCTGCACCTAAAATTTCGGTATTGAACTTCCGTGAGTCTCCGAGTTGTTCAGATATCTTCGCAGTCAGCAGTGAAAAGGAACTCAGCAAAAAGAACTCAGCAGTTAATGGAACCTGATCTGCTCCATCGTCCACCTCTACCCGGACTCTCGAAACTCCATCCTCAGCCAGCAAAGACAATCGGCAGAATCGACCACCAGACTCTCTCTCTCTCGGTTTCCACCAAGCAGTAAGACTAAAAACACTATAGTGGGGTTTCATTATACCATTAAAAATTTTACGAACTTTAGTGGGCAGCAACCCATTCGCGAACACCCATCTACCGGGAGATCGTCGTCGTCGCAGAAACAAGCGATTGCGCAGAAGAGCGCGCAAAGTAGCTTTAGAACAGCTCCACTCGGCTTACCGCGAATATTTATTGGCAAAAAATACAGAATCCACAGAAACCACTTCCTTCGAGGCTGACTGCCCATTATCATCTTCCTCTTCTCATCACTTTTCACCATCCTTTTCTCCCGTATACCTTAAACCCTCTTATTCCCTTGTATCTAATATTGAACATTATCCACCTGAAGAAATTACTGAACCTCAATACTCCCCTTTACCCATTGAAGAAAGATTCCCTCCTATAGATCCAGAGCTTCCTCCTTCTTCCCCTACGAATTCCACATCCAGTGTGGAATTCATCGAAAAGATCCTATGTCCCTCACCAGACCCACCTCCTGTAAATTTCCATGTGGACTGTTACTCAGGTCTCCTCTCCCAGTTTCCGCAAACAACCGATCCTATTCCGGACAGAATCTACACTGTCGGTCCGTATTTTGATTTAATAGAACTGAGGACAAAAGTCACAAATCCACCCAGACGCCATCATCCCAATAATTGTTCCCGACCGGCATTATCCTTTCTTAGTTCCGGCTAGTTTCTTTTATATAATATTCCCCCGATCATCTGTCCAAATTATTGAGTTATAGCAAATTGTATCTTTTTATATACGGTCCATCTACATTGTATATTTACACCACCTACACATTTAGTTATAAATAATTACTTTAAGATAACATTCAATATTATTCACTATATTTGCCTAAGTTTGTATTAATTGTAATACACAGCTCTGTAAAGATCGGATCTATGTCCAAAAAATAGATAAAGAAGTTAAATTAAAATAAATCGACCTTTTCAAATGACATTCTTGGTCAATCTGTGAACCCTTTCAAATCCATTCCTGCCTACACTTAAGATCGCATAAGGTCCAATCCCTGGTCATAGGGATTAAGTTCCTTGACCTAAAATTAAAGGACCGACAAATGCACCGTTCCAGACGGGATCATAGCGTGCCATATGGCATGTTGACCCATATCCGGAACCTGCACAGGTGCGCTCGACTCGTGAAAAGCGTGCCAAGACGCTAATAAACGAGAAGGGTTTAGTTACGTCTCTCCCTACACCTCTTCCATAATTCTCCCTAGATTGCCTCCTGAAGAGTGCAATCATTGAATCTTGGGGTCTAACAAAAGTTACGTTATGTTTCGTGGATACGCATGTTCGTACATGAGTATGCAATACCTATGCATTTTTTGTACCGTGAATATTTTTAAATATTTATAAATAGTCGCATAGAAAAAAAATATTGTGAAGCGTAATGATTAAGATTAAGAGAAATAATGTTTAATCTTATTGTATTACATTATTTGCCTTCTGCAGGAAAAATAAAAAAGTTTTTAACAATTATTGCAATAATGATCGCTGTATCATTACGCGATATTCGACAATTAAAATGTAAATTAAAATGTCGTATTGTGTTAAAAAGATAATTTTAAAAATGAATAAATTTAATACAAAAGGTCGAATGATTACCATTACATAAGTAAAAAACCATTATGCTTCTTAGTTTTATCTTTATGAGAGAAAAACAGTATTTTACTATTATAACTCGCGTACCTAAACAAGACTATAAAATATATAATACAAGACTATAAACGATATACCAAGTCTGTCGTGTTAGGTGGTATCACTGGTATCGTTTCAGCACCATTCGAAATACGAGCAAAAATTAAACGTCAAAAGTACGAAGTTTACATTTAATACAGGCAGTTATAGACAGATTTCTAGTACAGGTACAACTGAGCGCTTCTGCGGACAAATCGATGAAATCTATTAACGAAACGATATCAGAAACAGCCGTGACCTGAAAATTGGGCGACATCTGTCGCGCATGTTCGCTTTTTTTATTATCTTGTATTATTGTAAAATGTTCTCATGCAATGTTCTATACAGACCTTTTGCGACATAAAAGTAGAAAAGAAATTCGCATTCCTTGTGCGAATGATAATTTCTAATGTTATTTAATTTGTGAGAAAAATTTATTGTACGTGCTTGTCTCTACGTAAAAATAGAGCGCTTTTTGTACAAAGTACAATAAATATCATTCAGCTTTTATTTAAACATCGCTGTTTATTTAGTTCAAAGAATTAAAAAAAATTTATTTTTTAAAAATTTATTGTCCAAATTAAAAATCAATTTTTAAAATAATCTTGCGTATAAATTCGCCCAAAAATTAGCACATAAAACAAAATTTTATTCCCATTAAATTAAATTTTTTATTTTTATTTAACATTATTTATAAACAATTTAAATCGAGAGATAGGCCAATGATGGTCATAGCGGATCTTAGTGCTCCAATAATATTAATGTGTGACTTTTCTATAAACTGCGTGCCGTTACTATCGATCTTGAAACGCAGCTCTCGAATATCACAACATTAAATTGAAAATCAATTTAATGATATACTGATGCTAACAAGCATCTATAAGATTCCCCCCTTCCCCAAAAAACTGTAAAGAATTTATTGCGAAAAATATTACCTCAGCCAGGATTTGAACTTGGACCTCCCTACACTCCGGGTGGGCGTCGTACCATGGGAAGGGAGGAATCTTATAGATGCTTGTTAGCATCAGTATATCATTAAACTGATTTTCAATTTAATGTTGTGATATTCGAGAGCTGCGTTTCAAGACCGATAGTAACGGCGCGCAGTTTATAGAAAAGTCACACATTAATATTATTGGAGCACTAAGATCCGTTATGACCGTCATTGGCCTATCTCTCGATTTAAATTATTTATACATATATACGGTCTTATCCTAATTATTATTAACATTATTTACTTTATTAATTTCAATTTTTATTTATATTTTAATGTTGCATGTAATATATTGAAAAAAACACATTGAGATCTACTTACTACACCGATTTGCTTAAGGGATTTCCCTAATGTTGAAAGACTGAAAATAGGGTGATTTTTAAGAATTTTTGAAATGACAACAACACTAATTAATGTAAAACTTTTTGTGTGTATTGTACTATATTTGTAGAGTATTAAAAAAATTTTACAAGCACAAATATTAAATACTTTTGCTGTGACAACAATTCTGCCGGAGCGCCTAAAAAAAAAGTACTTCCACGGTAGACATGATGTTTGTTTTCTATTGCAGAACTGGCTGCACTAGTTCAACTAGTGCAATAAGTTAGAATGAAAGAAAATATATTTGTCTCATTCTAACTTATTGCTAGTTCATAACTTCGGAACCTACTCTATCCTACAATTTTTAAACTTTTTTTGTTAATAACTTTTTAACAAACAATGACCGCCGGCTAAAATCTTCTGAAGGTCACTCAGGAGGGTGACCTTGACAACATATGTCAAGGTCAAGGTCATTGGCGAATGCGGTCTTTTTGTAAATAATTACCTTCCAAATCACTGCCTACTGCGTCCACGCATACAAGGTGATTTTGCACCGAAGAGATTATGTCCGAGGAGATAATATGAAGAAGATAATTTATGCCGAGGAGATTTTGTCCAAGAAGATTTTGTCCGGGGAGAATATGTCCGGGGGGATTTTGTCGGGGAAATTTTGTCATGGAACCAATTTCAGCCTTTCAACACTAGGGAAACCCCTTAAGTCGTTTTAATTAGATGTAGATATACAGGGTGAAGAAAAAGTATGGAAACCCCTAAATATCTCGGAAACTACGTATTTTAGAAAGAAATGTTTCATACAAAAGTTGTAAGGTTGAAAAAGGTCTATTTACTAATTCTATCAGTTTGACCTTGGATGGCGTCGCCAAGGTCAGGACAAGGTCACCTTGAATTTTTTTAATGGGACTCCCTATTTTTTATTGCATATTCTTGTAGCCCTCGTCGAAACGTTTCTAAAACACTACAATAAAGCTTCTTTTGAGTAAGAATTTCCTGAGTTGTTTTAAATTTTTTCATGATACTTTTTAATACAAAATATGAAATATCTCGTAAAGTAAAGGAGGAAGATCCGACCATTTAAGGCAAGATCGTTTTATTTTGAAAAAGTAGATCTTCGATTTTGCCTAAGATGGCCGAATCCTCCTCCTTTACTTTACGAGATATTTCATATTTTGTATTAAAAAGTATCATATTTTAAAATAACTCAGGAAATTCTTAACCAAAAGAAGCTTTATTGTAGTGTTTTGGAAACGACGAGGACTACAAGAATATGCAACAAAAAATAGGGAGTCCCATTAAAAAAATTCAAGGTGACCTTGTCCTGACCTTGGCGACGCTATCCAAGGTCAAACTGATAAGATCAGTAAGAGTAGACCTTTTTCAACCTTACAACTTTTGTATGAAACATTTCTTTCTAAAATTCGTAGTTTCCGAGATATTTAGGGGTTTCCATACTTTTTCCTCACCCTGTATATAAGAGTTTTTGTACCCGTGCCAATTATAATAATCAGAACAATCTCAATGCGGCATATTATCCGAAGCTTAGATCTTTATCGCTGTATCTTCCGGAAAGCTGAAGGATCTCCCTGAAAATAGAGATGCGGCCGCGGGTATATGCGCCTGTACAACGAGTATTTTGAGTCAAACGTACGACGGTGTATGGTGATGTACTGGCTAAAGATACATAACTATGTATGATAACACTATGAATGTCATGGGAATATACCGATGAAGGACAGACAACAAATTAGGGTGCATTTATGTTGGAGCAGTGATAAACGATAAGAGCGGCGATACTATAGCAAAGCAGTAAGAATGAATACATTGATTTATATGTAAGTGTTTATATTGAAGCAGCGCTCAGAGCTACGCTTATTGTTAGTAATTAAAGGCCATCACACATAAAATTCAGTAAGGACGTAAGACGTAAGCGTAAAAAAATCGACCAATCCCAATAGAGTATTGTGTTGTCCGTAACCTCACCATTCGATTTGGATTGGTCGATTTTCTTACGCTTACGTCTTACGTCCTTACGGAATTTTATGTGTGATGACCTTAAGCAGCAATAATAACGTCGAGAAGAATAAATTTGTATTTCTACGCTCTCATCGACTCTCTCGAAAACATGGACGTTGAAAAGTTAATTGTTTAAATATTTGTGAGATCACCTTTATGGGACTAAAGAGAGAGAGAGATAAGAATAAGAGATAATATAATCAAAAGTTTCCATTGTTATTCGCATATATTTAAAAAATTTTTGTAAATACTTCCTTAAGTCATTGTATAAATGATGCCAAATTTATATCGTTTGGTATTAATAGGATGTGCAGAATATTGACGTTTTTTGTGCAGACATTTTCCAACATATTTTGCAGCATTTGAAGATAATAGTAATTCTTCTTCTGAATCACTCATTTATGGAAACGGTTCAACTCAGTTAACAGCTAGAACTATAATATCATCACAGCTCTACTATAAATACATCAAAGAAAGATTGATTTGATTAATCTACATATCTTTCTTTGATGTATTTATAGTAGAGCTTTTATTTAGAACTTTTATCGCCGCTCTTATCGCTGCTTTTATAGCTTTTATCACTGCTCCAACATAAACGCACCCTTAGGAAGCAAGGCAGATGGGCAGACAGACAGACAGACAGATACGTAAGCAAGTAGGTAGAAAGAGAGGAAAGGGGAGTGAGAAGCAAGGACGATGCCAGCAGCTGGCCTGAATAACATGGCCTGTATTTGCTGCTACCATAGGGTGCCGTAGGTTGCAGGCGTGCCAGATGTACAACCTGCGAAAGATTGCTGACCTACCTATGGCCCCCTACGTGGGCGTCGCTTTGAGAAACTATCCGTCGAGAGCTGCTTGAAGTTCGAGCGGCGACATTATGAATGATCGCATATTAAATCCGCTGATGGATACGCACGACTTACTGTAGTTTCTCATTCGCAGCTTGATTGATCCGTTGAAACTCACGCGATGAATGCGGCTACTGGCTACTCACCATTCATGCCAATCTGCTCTCGATATCTAGTACTCGATATGATGCAATATTGCGGCATTATTATTTTATTACGCATTACGCGGCAACAATTTCGGCCATCACCGGCCCTCCTACAGCCTTAAATACTTGTATGGATTTTGGATTATGTTAGCGATTAGGATTATTAAAACTTATATTTATATTACTTCGTAATGGACATAATATTTGTATTAACTGTAATCATAAGAATTGATTGATTCTAAGATTGTGTAAATCTAGTCGAGAAAATTGGATATGAATTTTTTCCATATTCGTATCGTTCATTTTGCAACGTCAGGACTAGTGCTGGGCGGATAATCTGAATTATTTTATTTTTCGAATATCCGGATATTTGAAAGAGAAAAATAATAAAGAAATAACCCGTGCAGAAATTTGTTAGGGATGGCCTTACGTAACATGAGGCCCTGAACATTATTTATTAGGGGTGCCATAAGAAAGATTTCCTTATTTTAACCCGATGAGGTCCCGATCATTATTTATTAGGAATGCCATAAAAAAGGTTTCCTTATTTTTGTCTGATGAGGCCCTCATCAGGATTTGATAAGGTTGTTTTAACTTCATAAATAATTATTTATTAGGGCTAACTTATAAGGGCCAGGAAAGGATTTATGAAGGATATCACATGTAGGAAAAATAAGGATTCAGTAAGGCCTACTTTATAGGGCATGATAAGGATTTTTTATTTAAATCTTATTTATTTCATAATAAGGTCTACTTACTAATTGTAAGCTTAGGATTAAGTTTTTCAATGCATGTTATGTGTGATTAAGTTTGTAAATGAAGTAAGGGCATAACAAAGAAAGTATTCTTTTTCTGTAATTCGAAAGGAAATTGCAAACGAAGTAATTTGTAAGATACATACGTTAAAAAGATTTTTTAAAATATATTTTTAAAACCTTTTTTAGACACTCGTGTTATTTAGGATTATACCGTATTTTATTTTTATTTATATAATTTATGACGCGTAATTTAATAATTATTTTTCATAAATTTTTCCTATTCCTGCATTTAAAAAATCTGATTCTATAATTCTCGATTATCTGGATTTTTTTATAGGATTTTATTCGGATATTCGAATATCCGGTTTACGAATATCTTATGACGTCATTATTCGGATATTCGAATATTCGAATATCCGGATAGTCCCAGCCCTAGTCAGGACAGCATCAAAGGACACGCAAGTTATCAAGCTCGATGCGTGTCTCCTTCACGCGGAAAGTTATTCTCTTTCGAGTCCCTTGCTTGTTCTAAGATACTCATCTCGAGATGTGACAAACTGTTTTAATCGCGCCTAATTCTCAAAGCGAATCTTAATTGGTTGCTAAAGCGCTTTTCGAACGCGTCTATGGCATTATAATGGAGCGTGATGCGGGTAACGAGCTTAAAACATACTTAACTTCCGCTCGAACTTGCCGATAGTCTGACAAAAGTTTGCTCGTGGATAGAGTCACGTATACACTCTCAATAATAGAAAATAAAACTTGATAGGGAAACCAAACCAACAAACAAAAGAGTCGCTGATAACTGGAATATGATATGTATGTATATACATATTCTGTTATTGGCGATTTTTTTTTGTCGTCTCTATCAAATTTTATTCTCTATTGTGAATATACAGGGTGTCGTAAAAATATTAAGATAAAGTTATCAAAAAATCAATAGATTTTAAGATATTTTATACTTTATTTTGGTATATTTTGACATGAAATATAAAATATCTTGTAAACTGTTCATTTTTTGATAATCATACCGAGTTGTTTCAAATAGGCTTCATACGTAATAAACGACAAACATTCGATCGCTGTGTTTTCTCAATTTTGCAAAACAAAAATGCAACGCTAGAAATTATTCTCTGCGTGATATGAATTATATATTTCCTTGCTACTAAAAATCTGAAAATAGGCACCCATATCTTCTCGAGACGGTCAGATATCAAATAAGTTTCATTCATAGTATCGCTATTGAACTAGTTTATCACTGAAAATGCGCTTGTCTATTATGTAAAATGTAAAAAAATTGCCCTCCGCAATACAAAAAAGATAAAAATATATAATATAAGACAATACAACTCGAAAATGTTTCAACTATGAGATGTGCGAATCAAGATTTTTTAACTCGAATCGAATCGAATCGAATTTGCAAAAAAATCTCGAATCCGAATCGAATCAAATTGACAAAAATATCGCCGAATCGAATCGAATCACCCACATTTCGAATTCGAATCGAATCAAAACGTAGGAATCCTGTATGCAAGCCAGGAATGTGACGTAGGCATTCGAAGCATCTGAAGAGGTGAATAAAAATTAACGAAATCTCGTAACGACCAACCT
>NJRL01000700.1:35009-50115 GCA_003063815.1 Aphaenogaster rudis | reverse complement strand
TAAAATATCTTGTAAACTATTAATTTTTTGATAATCTTATCTTAATACTTTTATGCACAGAATAATGACATGAATTAGTGTAAAGAAAACACATGGCTGCCTTTCAAAAAAATTATGCAATTTACAATATGCAATTACGGATCTTTTTTGAAAGGCAGCCATGTGTTTTCTTTACACCAATTGATACTGGCCAATTTTATTTTAATTTAAAATGTCACGACGTTTCGACCATGGATTTTGGTCCTTCTCAAGTGATTAAATTAAGATTAATGATATGGATCATACACAATTACATCTAATGGAAATGACAATGTTCCAAAAATATGTCAAAGTCCAGAGAAATATGCAGTGTCATAGTTGAATAAAAATGTAAAGTATAAAATAGTCGTCATATAAAATTAAGGTAGTCAAAAAATTATTTCGCACACAGAAAACAAAAACAAAAAACGCGTGATTATAAAGATGCGTATTGCTGGTTCAACTCTTACTTTTTGACTTCTTTTTTCTTTTTTTTAATCTACCTTGGAGCGAATAATTTTAAGAAAATTATTGTTATTAATTGTTTTAATTATAAAATTTATTATATTTAAAAATTCAAGTTTTACTGCACAATAAACATTTTTTATAGTACGAAAGTATACAAAGATGGTCAATAAGAAAATTTGAATCTTTTTAAAACTCATTACGTATATACGATATTGGCGAGCCGCCAATATGAATATAAACAAATTGTTACATGGTTAATAGAGTATATTATCTATCGCGAACGTTGTAAACAACGCGTATATAAACAAGTCAAAAGTTGTTTCGTTAGAAAATGCAGAATGCGTTGCGATGATAATTTGACACATTTATGCAGCAGAAAATCAATTGCAGAATTTATGAAATATTCTTGCCATTTTGAACCAATTAATAAAATAGTGATATGCATTTTGTGATACTAATGCAATGTACTAAATCTTTTTTATTTTATATACTTGTAAAATTATCACCCCCAAAATCAGGACTAATCTCTTGTCTTCTGGATTTTGATCTTTTTGATCTTTCTTTTACGTTTGGAATTAAATGATATTTGAAGTGGATAGGAGCGTGAATTTTATTGCAACCACGATATAATTTATAATTTGTGCGGCGAAACCACAAGTCTTCTTATCGCGAACATATTACTAGCAAAGTCGGCGTCATTGTATCGCGGTAAGTATTATATGTATATCGATTTTACATTACTGACCCACGTGTCGAGATCATAAATCACGAGTCAAGCATCAATATTGAACAACGATGGATTGAAAAAATACGAATTCATGACATACACAGTATTAGTATTATCCCATTCTTAATTAATCTTGCCGTGTCTTGTAAATAGCAATTATTAACATGACAATTTACATGTCTTGGCAGAGATTCGACAAGTTTCAGGGTGGGTAGATTAGAGCGTTATTGTTTCATGCGCTCGTGGATGCTCGTTTGCTCGATAGGGTAGAGCGGGGTCAAAAGTAACACGGGGCGAAAGTAACGACTTAAATATCTATAGATATATAATAGACACGTGCGCGTGCGTTGGTTATCGCGTGAAACTAAACAAGCTACAACATATCTCATTGTCAGAACGTCTGCGGCCTAGCTACTGCGTGGACGTGCGCAGTGACCAAAATATATTTTCAAGGCAGTAAAGTATTCTTTTCCGAGCGTGTCAATCTTCTAATACAAATATTTCCACTGCAAATCAGTATTTGTCTTTTATTTATGTTTAAGTTTAGTTATTTTTGCATATTATAATAATTGTTACTTATCCATTTTTTACATTTTATTATTAAAAATTTTAAATCAAAGTTCAAAAACATAGTCGAGCACCATTATAACATCATTGTCTGGGGTTGAATGTAACGTTACAAACGATTCTGGCTGATGCAATTAATTTCATTTTGGATCATAATTAAACTATTTTCATTTCAAAATTCCTCGTACCAAGATTAGAAAGACTAATTAATATAAAAAAGTTGAATTTTAAAAGAATAAGATTTTATTTTGCTATTTTTCTTTTGTGTAAGAATATTTTAGTTTACTTCTGTGCTAATATAAGAAGAATTATTATAACTTCGTTGAATAATTACTTTTGATTTTGATTATTTAAAATTACTATTGACCTCCTATACAACCGACCCGGAGTCGGGGGCGATTGTAACATTTTTCTATGTTTTCATTTTTAATTGATAATTTTGATTTTATTTATCACAGGGCTTAAATGTTATGTTTTAATGTTATGATTCGAAACTCGACGCGGCGGAGTCGCGTCTGCTTGGCGGGACTCGTGAAGGGACACCATTGGTAAAGCCTCAAGTATAGGGCGAGCAACGAGCCAGGAAATCGACATAGTATATATCCGTCCATGTTTCGAAATGATTTGAGAATCTTCGAGATCGTATAATGTGCTCGCGTATTAAGTTAGATTCGTTCGTGTTTGCGCTGATGGAAAATCGATATTGCAATTCGACGAAATTATTGTATCGAGGAGCAAATTCGGTAGCCATAAATCACTGTGTTCTTGCCGCGATCGCTAAAAATGTAAAGAACCGTGATTAATTTAAGATTATATAATAATAAAGACAATTTGGTAATTTAAAAGAAGTGTTATATACAGGTGAATCACTAAAGATGTTACAGGCTGTTTTCTCAGAATTTATTAAAGATAACAACAAAATTCTTTTTGGGTGTTTTAGAATTCACTGGCATCTGTTATAGGCCCGGTGTTTCATTTTCTGGTTTACTTGTGGTTTAGGCTTAACCTGATGATATAAAAATTGTGTTTTTCTATCTATGGTTAATCACTAAATTGATGGTTTTATAGTGAAAACTTTAAAAGTTATCGTTATTATAAAAAGTGAATCTTAAAACACCCAAAAAAAGTTTTGTCGCTATCTCTAATAAATCCCGAGAAAACAGCCTGTAATACCTTTAATGTGATTCACCCTGTATTATAAGTATTTTATGTTATTAAGTATTATTATATTATATTGTCTATATAAACGCTCCCCCCTTTGTGGATAAGGTAAAATGAATATGTTAGCTTGGGGTATAAAACGTTTTTTTTTTACTATAATAGTTCTTCCACAATCTAGTTCTAAAGTCAAATTGTTACTTTTGACCCCGCTCTACCCTACGCGTAATATTCTAGGTCGACGCGGGTCGCCCGTATCGACGGAACCTTGAGAGCACACTCAAGGGCCTTCGCGAGAACGTTGAACCTCGCATGATTACACAGGATATCGATTTATCACATAATTATTCGCTCTGACTTCAGCTCTGGCACAGCTAGCAAGTCAATGTGCGCACACACAATTTTTCCAAGTTTTTCAAAGTGTTTTCGGTCCGATATATCAAATTATGTGGCTGCTCTCGTGGATGATTGCGCGTGTCTTATTTTAGCGACGAATGCGACCAAATCTCGCGATATACGCCGTTAATTTTCAACCGACTGACTATTTGCGATACGCGTGTCGTCACGCATAAGACATAATAAATGAATAATTATTTTACATCTCGTTTTCAATAGTACTTAGAGTAAAATGAATAAATTAAACATGTTTTTAATTTAAAAGAAGTTTTATTATTAGGTATCTACCTTATTGTATCTATACCTACGTGCTATATTACCATTGGTATTTTTAACATATCAATAAAATAACAAATAATTATAAAATATATTAAAGGACCAAATCAGCACAAAACTATTGGTTTTTATTAGTAAATTGAAGTGATTGAATATGATGTGGTTAATTAAATCTAAAATGCAAAATATATAGAAATTTTCTTAAACGTTAAACCCCGGACATTCATAATTACCCCGGACACATTTGAAAAATCCCTCCGGACGTCCCCGGATGCCCTAAAAAAGAGGACGGTGTCCGAGGAAAAGAGGACGGATGGCACCCTACCCTCGTAGGACGAGGAGGGTGAAGAAGAGGGTGAAGATGCGGTGTTAGGCGTGGGTGTTTTGTGGCGCCACGATGGTGGTGACGCAAACATTTGATATACAACATCAAACGTACCCGTATCCACGATACCATTCGGTAATTCGCGTGACCATCAGCGTAACTATCGAGCAGTACCGATTAAAAATCTGTAGAGATGTTGTGATAAGTTTCCATTTAATTTTATATTGCATCTTATGCATATAAATTTATACTTTATGCTGAATTACGTAAACGCCGATATATTTAAATCCCAAGTATCTGACAATCGAATATTTATCTAATTGTAAGCCATTATTGAGAGTATGAGTAATAATTTCGTCGCGTTATTTATTGCGCGCGATATTTATTATGCATTGGCGGTAATGATCAAAAAATAAAAAATTCAGTCTGTAATTTACAAAAGAAAGATACTTTGATATCGAGATATACTTTTTCATCGATATATTTTTACGACACCGATTAAATCAAATTTCTACCTTGTGATTGCACAAGTTTGTTTGACTTTTCTTTATTAGAAAGATTTACTTATAGGGAAACTTTCGCCTGATACTTCTGGCAAAATCTGAGCACGACACATCATTCAGATTTTCCTCGCTTAACTTGTTTTATTTCTGACTTCTTATCTTGTCCACACAAACCGAAAGTTTTTCTTCGAAAAACAAATACACACCGCAGTTGCGTGTTACCATCGTCTTTACTGACCTCTCGAAACAGTTTCGCAAATCAAAATCTCACGGTAATAATTAAATTGTATTTGTGAGCCTGTATGACATCTAACTTATATGACATCTTATTATTTTTATGACACATATGTATCTGTAAGTTGCAACATTTTTATTTTTAAATATTGTGTATTTATAGCGTTTATTGCACGTAATTTGTTATCTTGGCTTTTAGATGATTTATTTGGGCACATTTCATAGTATCAACGCACTTGAAAAGGACCGAAACCCATGGTCGAAACGTAATGCTTTATTATACAATACATCTAGCCAGTCAGATCGAATTAAGTTATCAAATTTTTGTTGTCTTTTGTTCATTTACTCGTGAAGAAAAGATTATATTTGTAATAATTAAACTCCATTTTAAGATACAGCTAAACAATTTTTCTGGGATAATGCTCTTTTATTAGTTTTAAGTATCAAGCTTTTACTTTTTTGTATAAAAAGACGATGCAATATCGCGAGGATAAAGCGTACAACGATAATGAGATGTCACCAACTTATTTATGGAATAAATGTGAAATCGAACCGAGATTGCTTAGTATCGAATGAAAATTGGTACGCGACTCGCTAACGCGATTTATATAAGTGATACCCGAGCGGATACGCTTGGGAAATATGCTGTGCCCTCGAATTAATCTCCTCTCGTTCGTAGAAGCCGCCGTTCGTATTTGCGTTACAGTCAGAAATGTGGCAAATTTGCAACACCTGTAAACGCGATAGGTCGGAGGAGTCAGGAATGCTACGTGAGATTCCGGAACGATCGATATATCGACGATAGATTAATTAATACACGAGATGTTCGGAACTGATGCTGATTTTCCATCCGATAAGCCTGCATAGTTGATCACACATATCTTGTAACACATATTCTTTGGTAAATTCTCAGGCGCAAGCAAGATAAATTTTCTACGTCATCCTATATGATAGTAACAGCAACGCGTTACATTAAATATGTTGTGTGAGGAGGTGAATTAGATATTTTAACGTGACAAATACTTGTAATTTCTCTCAAATTGTGTAAAACACGATGAAACATAATTATACATAAAACCAAATTTTATTTCAGGTCATAATCTTGAAACTAGCAGACTTGAACGCTTGGCGTTTTTTAATAGATGTTATACTTATTACTTTTTCCGAAAGTTCGTTCTTTGTTAAAATTTTTATTTCAAACGCCGTAACCGTCCTAATTTAAAATTAACGTGAGACATATAGTGCCTGCTTCTAATATGTTTGACTGAAGACTTAAATACATACAATCTTATCCTGTCTTTATATTTCCTTTGACATTAATTAAAATTTACAAAAATTGCATTTGACATTTCCCAGCATGACTACAAATTCATATCTACACGGTGAAATTTGTTTAACACTAAAGCTACTGACAATTTATATATGTATATCTATTTCTACCGAACCGGTCAAATGCGGATTTTAAATAAAAGTTTTATTTTTTCCAATTGAATGCAGGTAATATGTTTATCTAGAAGAAAGAAGAAGAGAGATAGATATTGAAAAATTGATTATATGTGTATATTAAGGAAAAGTTGTGAAGTCAATTGAGGAAAAGCGATAACATTGAATGCAGAATTTTTAATCAAAAGTTTAAAACCGATCATTTGACCGACGGTGGTAATTTTAGTTAATTAATTCGGAAAAGAATTTTTTCTTAACAAACATATCCTCTAAATTAGCACACTTATAATGGCACATATTTGAAATGACAATAATACCCGTTCGCTCTTTATTTTCAAATTTGACGAAATAGTGGAATTAAACGGGTAAAAGATTTTTTTCTACGTGAAACACCCTCGTCCGTTTGTGTCTTTTTTACGAGGATAAATCAATATTTTTCCTGCGAGCTTGTCCGCCTCGATACGAATGGCTGTATAGTTCGCCTACCTTCAGGTTAGAACGATAAAAAAGTTGAAACAGCATAGAATACTCTCGGTAGATTGACGCAAGATAATGATTCCAAAATACGAGTGGAACTAAACGTGAAACGAATAAATTTCTAATCCGCTGTTTCCCTTGAGTCATGCTTCTTATTTTTAAACGCGATGCAATTGTAGAAATCAGCTAGTGCAGACTAACTATTTTAAACCATCGCACTTTGCCCGCAAGCGACGTGTATCCGGTAAGCTTAAGTGTAGGCTTAAATCTCTTTGTGAGCAACACGCTCTTCAGCAATTTCGTATTGTTGCATTTTATAAGTATGTAAAAATCTCTCGTAACAGTCATTCAACAAAACATATGCGGATTCATGCATTTTTCATAATCAGACGCGAGATAAATGCATATTTTGCGCAAAGTAGGATCTATTTTAAAAGTTTGTACTAACTACAAGTGCGTGAACGTAAAGACAAAATCAATTTAATGACGTTCTTCCGAATAAAATTAAATTAACAATATTTCATTTTTAGCTGATGTATTACTCTATGATATCACGGTCGTTTGTGCTGCAAGTGATTTATTAGCAAATTTAGAGGACAAATAATCTACTGTTAACCAAATTTTATTTTTGCATACGTCATGTTTGCCGAGTATGAAATTTCTTAATTAAACTTTGAAGAATTCGAATTCATTTCGGACCATTACCTATTGCCACTGATATTGATTATTTAAGTTCCGCATTATCCGCGAATTTCCTATTTTCATCGCATGAAACGTCACATTCCAGCACGTAATATTAGGAATAGTTCGCTTCTCGACCGGATATTAACACCGGAAGTTGACGTTCAGCCAATACCGACCAATACCGACAAATTCCAGAAATTACGTCTCGAAATTCAGAAGATCCACATATTGGATCACTTGCAAAAGCGCTATATAATATAGAAGATGAAGGATACCGCAAGTAAATAGGATTGTACTATACTGATATTAAAACCATAATCAGACTATGGATTGGGATTGGGATTAGATTGGAATTTGACCAATCAAAGCAAAGTTCACTAAATTTGATATTGATTTTCTTTCTTCTGATTGGTCAAATTCCAATCCAATTCCAATCCCAATCCATAGTCTGATTACGGCTTAAGTATCAATAACAAACAACTCGAGCGCATTTACGAGGGGGACCCAAAAATAACCGGAATTCGAATGTGGTTTGCGAACTGAACGTTGTTGCACATTGCGCTGCTAAGTATCGCAAGTTGGCACTATTCTGAGTCACTCTGCCAAATGGTGTAATTCTCGATTGACTGATTTGTTTTCCGCGGCATTGTTTTTCCAGTGTTTGCAACCACGCTCGGCGATTTTTGTGATGGGTGATAATAAAGAACACAAGAGAGTGTGCGTTAAATTTTGTTTTCTTTTGAGAAAAACTGCTGTTAAAACTGTTGCAATGCTTCGTGAAGCTTTTAAGGAAGAATCTTCTGTTAACATTCGCTGGCATGAACTCCAAGACAAACCAGTCAGTTCAGAAATCTCATCAATGGTCCGACGACGATTTTCATTGATTGCGTGGCGAATGTTTCAAGATTTTCGTCATTTCGGCTTGTTTGTGGTCGGTCAGGTAAACAAAATTTAACGCACACTCTCTGTTCTTTATTATCAGCCATCACGAAAATCGCCGAGCATGTTTGCAACACTGGAAAAACAATGCCGCAGAAAACAAATCAGTCAATCGAGAAATACGACATTTGGCAGAGTGACTCAGAATAGTGCCAACTTGCGATACTTAGCAGCGCAATGTGCAACAACGTTCAGTTTGCAAACCGCATTCAAATTCAGGTTATTTTTGGGTCCCCCCTCGTACATGTGTATACACTAGAGTGTCTGTTAATTTGGCAATTTTTAAAATTCTTATGGGACCTTCTCTAACTTTTTAGTCGGTAAAAAAAATTTGGTCCTAAGTAAAACATAATACGATGAGTCTAAGGGTTCCCGCATCGATTTTGAAAATTCCCATTTAAAATACATTGAGTTTTAACCGAAATTTACTTTTTTTCAATCTTCGCAACGTATCGTGCTTATAGTTTTTGTTTTTTTTTTTTTACCTAAACCTTTTTCACCTTGGAGGCCGATGATTATCTTACATAATAACATTTGAAATTTCACTCATAGACAATCGATTGACACACACATCAAGATAGAATTCTTTAAGATTTTTGTAATTTGTCAATTTTTTTGTTTTATTATTTCTTGTTTTATTTTTTTTTTTTAATTTGATTCTATTTTAAACAAACAAAAACAATTGCATAATGTTTTCCATAATACTGATCGTTCAAAATGGATTGTTAATATTAGCAACTCACATATCCCTGAATCAGTCTTGAATGTATTAAGTTTAGGTGAAAAATTTGCACTTCCCGTGATTCCCAATAATCGAAAGGATCGCTTAAGCACAGTTGTTGGGATCATCAAGAATATTGAATCCATTACGTACAAAATACCTAATGATGTGGTTGATGAAACGCGCGGCCAGATCTCCGTAGCGTTGCATAAGTTCTTGGGTAAAACATTACACGTTAGTTATGCGGATAGGTTTATTATTGGTGAGTTTGTGAAGTGCAAAAGGTTCCTTCGTCAACATGATGATGTCTTTGTCACCCGTGCTGATAAGGGCAAGTTACAGTGATTATGGACAAAAACTCTTACGTTCAACAAATGACTACATTACTTGATGACCATACAACTTATCGGAAATTAACCAAAGACCCCATTAACCGCATCACGTATAAGGTGAATAATATGGTCAAAGTATGGCGTGACATGGACATCATTAATAATTTCGTATATAAAAAATTAAATTGTACCAACGGCAACCTCCACGCTGTTATGGACAACCTAAGATTCATAAAAAAGATTCTCCACTTTGGATTATAGTACCCCCCCCCCTTGGGCAGTCCACTATATAATATATCATATTTTTTGCATAGTATTTTAGATTTGTCTATTCCTAAACCTAAGTCTCTTAAATTAATTCGTAGTGTCCACATTGAATCTGATGAAGTATTACTTTCTCTCGATGTGACGTCACTATTTACAAATATTCCCATACAATTAGTGTTAAAAGCTATTGAGAACAGATGGAATTATATTTCCACTAAAACTACACTTACGTTAGTACAATTTTCACATGCAATAAAGTTAATATTAGAGTCGACAAATCTTTGGTAGTCCAATGGGATCTCCGTTGTCACCTATAATAGCCGACTTAGTTATGGATGACTTCCCAGTGAGAAATGACACCTCGATCGACATCGACTCGACGTCGATTCAATGTCGAAAACAATATTTCGACATAGAATCGACGTCGATTAGACGTCGATCGAGGCGTCATTTCTCACTGGGTTGGAGACATGTTGCCTACAATTGTTACCATTTGAAATCCGTATGTTTTATAGATATGTTGACGATATTTTCACGATTGTTCCGGCATCTAAAATTCACGATATTCTTACTGTTTTTAATAATTATCACCCGCGCTTACAGTTTACTTATGAAATTGAAAATAATGGAGCTTTAAGTTTCTTGGATACTATTGTTATTAGAGATGGAAATGAGCTGATTACTAATTGGTTTCGGAAATCCACTTTTTCAGGTCGTTACTTAAATTATTCATCTAACCATCCAACACGATATAAAATTAATACGATTATGAACTTGTTAGACCGTGCTGTTTTACTTTCCGATTACCGTTTCCATGCTGATAACATCATGGAAGTCAGAAAGATCCTCATTAATAATAACTATCCTAAATCGTTAGTTGATAAACATATCCACATCAGAATTAAAAAATTACAAAACTCTCACCATAATAATAGTGTCGTAAATTTTGACTTAAAAAACTGTATTACTGTTCCTTACATAAAAGGGTTAAGCGACAATATTAGTCGAATAAAAAAATTTTAATCTTCGCACTCTTTATACAATCCCGAGAAAACTTGATTGCATAATAAAAAGAGGTAAAGATAAGTTAGATCATTTGAAGCAAACGCATCTTGTATATAAAATTCAATGCAATCAATGTCCGTCTATATATATTGGCCAAACAAAGAGACACGTTGGAACCCGTATGAAGAAACATCAACGCGATATTACTAAACATTTTAGCAATCATTCTGTCATTAGCCAACATAGGTTGACTTATGGACACGATTTTAATTGGTTAGAACCGGAAATATTACATAAAGAGGTAATCACAAAGAAGCGCGAGATAGCCGAAGCATTCTTTATTTAAAAAAATAACCACACGATTAATTTACAAAATGATACAGCGAATTTTACTCCCATCTACGACAAGATCATTAGATCTACGTGATTTTCATAACGTGTTTTCTTGTTTGACTTTGTTTATATGACTTTTATGTATTTATTAATTTATTTATTTCATTGTTTTATCCTTCAACTTAGTCAGTCTGATATCGTTTCTCGACTCGCACCGACGTTTCTCTGTCCGGTGTCATAATTTTTATTATATTACTTTTACTTTATTATTTACTGCGCATACGTCTGTAAATTTTTATTCTGTCACTTTTGATGTGTTGCAGGCATGTGCTGTCGCATATTATTCAAAGTTTTATTGTTTTTATTTGCTTTTAGATGATGTACTTGGACATATATATATCATAGATCTGAATGTGTTTTACTGTACGAATGTATCGACGCACTTGATAAGGACCTAAATTTATGGTCGAAACGTAGTGCATTTTTAAATATATCTGGCCAGTCAGGTCGATTTAATTTCATTTGTTTATTATTTTTATTGCTTGAAGTTGCGTTATCGATTACAAATTGTAATAGTTATAAAACATTATGAGAATGGGAATTTTCAAAGTCGATGCGGGAATCCTTAGACTTATCATATTATGTTTTATATTTTATTTACCAAAATTTTTCTTTTTTTACCGACTATAAAGTTAGAGGGGATCCCATAAGAATTTTAAAAATTGCCAAATTAACGGACACCCTAATGTACACAACACTCACACACGAGCGCGCGCGCGCGCGCACGCACACATTTAAGTGCACTTTGATCGTGACTGAGGGTAAATCTATTTTTACACATGTCAAATAGCATCGCCAAATTGTGGCTCAGTTTTTTATCGTTTTCTGATATGTATACCTTTCTACAATACGCAAATTATAACATGATTATATACATATGTCATTCACAAATTTTTTATTCAGATTGGCAAGCGTGACATATAAAAGATTCCACGAATTTGCGGACTATCGAGCTTCTCCGGCATTTAGTCGTATAAATTTTCGCTCTGTCGATTTCCATATGAAAAAAAAGACCATTTCTTTCCAACGAATATTAGCCCTTCTATATTCATTCGTGCAAACGCAGTAAAGGTTAAAGCAAACGGGAAGGGAAAATCGTATCTCTGCTTTGCAATATTGCTACACGGAAAGAATGATTTTGCTGAAATATTTAAAAATTTGGCCACATACAGATCTGAAAATAATTTTGTTGGATCATCAAAATAATTATGTAGAACGCAAAATAGTTGCTAGAATATCAAAACTTTTTGCAGCATTATCATCATGTTTGAGTGTCCTACATAGTTACTTTTTATGATCTAGCAAAATTATTTTCAGATCTGTATCTGGCCAAACTTTTAGATATTTCAGCAAAACTGTTCTTTCCGTGTACATGGCATTGCTACGTGACAAGGAAATGTTTATTCTTATGGCGATTTTGCATGATAAACGTGACGGCATTTTTTAATACAAATTGTTTATATACATTAATGTCAAAGGTTTAAATTATTAGTATTATTACTTACGCGAGAAGATAGTTGCGCCAGCATTATTTTTGTTCTCAATTTCGAGCTTTTTATTGAAATTTTCGTAACTTCCCCTTCCTGTATCAGTATAACCTTCGATAAAGTCCTCTTGTACGCGTAATTTCTCGGCATTCTTTCCTCATAGGAAAGCAGTATCAAACCCATTATTCTCACCGCGTCATAGTCAAATTCATGACATTTTCCTGAATTTTGTCAAACGTAACATTTGCTCTAGAAAGAGCTTTTCATTGTTTTCTCTTCTACACTTGATGCAAGTACTGCATCTCGTAAAATAGTTTTGTCGTAATTCATATAATTTAATAAAGCCGATAAAAAGTACGCGTAAAAAGTATAGTAAAAAGATTGCATATAAGTAACAAAGAATTTAGAAAAATTTAAGTAGATTTAAGCAACAAAAAGTAACCGTTGTATCATATTTTGTATTGAATGCATTTATATTTCTCGTAATCGTTTCTCTTTAACAGACATTTAACAAGGGCGAAACGGTGTGCTCGCGTTGGTGTTGAAGATTTGTCACGGAGATATTTACATCGCAAGGACAAGACGATTAGCAATGCATGACTCGATGGGATCTAAATCTGAATATTCATATTGTCAATGAGTGTAATAGTGAGCGACGGCGTCCTACGCGCGGAATAAATATTCCACGTCTTTGCTCTGAAACCGTCATATTACCATTTAAAAAACTCATGTATATGTTAAATAGAATCTACATATTTCACTTTATCGGATAATCTTTACTCATCGATAGAAGAACTCGAGCAATCTTTCAAACGCATTTCTCAGCCGTCAATCACGATCGAAGTGTGTGTATGTGTGCGTGTGTATGACGAAGGGGAGAGGAGAGGGGGCGACACGTGTCATGAAACTTATGAAACTTACAATATGTGTTATAATAGTGTTGTCGGATAACACCGTAAAATATACCTCAAAATGTTCGTAGCAAACGAACTAATTTTGAGATTTTTGTACACGGAAAGAACGGTTTTGCTGAAATATCTAAAAATTTGGTCAAATACAAATCTGAAAATAATTTTGTTAGACCATCAAAAGTAACCAAGTAGGACACTCAAGCATGATAATAATGCTGCAAAAAGTTTTAATATTTTAGCAATTATTTTGAGCGTTCTACTTAGTTACTTTTGATGGTCTAACAAAATTATTTTCAGATCTGTATCTGACCAAATTTTTAAATATTTCAGCAAAACCATTCTTTCCGTGTACCTAAACTTTCCAAATGCGATTTTTCAAAAAATATTCACTCAAATTAAAACAAATAGACACTGCTGTAAATCAGAATTACCTTTGAAATGATAATTATTTGACCCCTATTGCTATTTAAGATTTTTTGGGGGTAGCTACCCCAATTAAGGGGATGAAGTAATACGGTTACATTTATCATAATCATACAGCCCTCTTGAAAACAATATTGACGTGTATCGGCATTTTTGACAAAAATCAATTGGTTACAGAATTAACGGGATGGAAACTTTTCGTTGGTAGACCTTGTATATTGAAATTATATTAAATTTTATTATTGTATTATTTTATTAAATCTTAATAAATTATTTCGAATTGTCATTATACGGTTATTTTTGTACTCTTCCTGGATTAATTTGTGATCGAAAATTCAGAATAATTCAGATTATCTCATCCCACTCTCAATTCAAACGTTGCATAAGCCGCGATTAAATCATGGAGCACAATTGAAAGAAGCGACAAATGGATATTCAATTCTTCGGAAGTCGATTATCCGACTGATTCTCGATAACGATACGGTTTTATGGGAGATGGAAACGGCTATCCGTTGCATCCCGGCAGCGGAGGTGTACAATATGTGCGTGACGAAACTCGTCGAAATCTGACGCATCCACGTCACTCCTCGCCACTGTAACCCAATTTGTTTTCCGTTCCGATGATTGACTTTAATCTACACGTGCGAAACGTCAACCGGAAAACTGGCACTGTCTCCACGTGTTTCCAATTAATGTCGGCAAAAGAGAGCGTACGAAGTGCACTTCCCTCAAGTTCTTTCTTGTGCCGACACACCCCGTCTTTTGTATTATTTCTTTTGTATAACTTTTCCCTCGAACGAAGTCTTTTTGTAATTTCCTATGGAGCATTACTCAACGTATAAAGTGCACGTTCGAAGTGAGTCACAAGAAAGACTAGATTTTCGTTTTTTTAGTTTAATAAATAGAAATTATAATACAATAACACAAATAATTTAATGATCTGAAAATAATAAAGTTAAAAGAATAATAAGATAAGAAAGTGAACGTTTTGTGTTTCACACAATGGAGCGATAGAATTTTTGTAGGAAGAACGACTCTCGAAGTTCTTATCGCTTGCGAGACGCTTTCGATAGGAAGAGCACTGTTTCATAACGTTATGCATACAATCTACTTTTTTAATAGAAATCGTTGAAACTGGAGCGCAAAAGGAAATACAAGTTCCTCCATTTTGAAGAAAGAGAAAAAAAGAGAAATTTTCGCGAATATTTGAATACTTTCGCATTTCTCATATCACATATCTGTTAAGGGGGTACGCTACAGTAATATTTAAAAAAAAAATCAATTTCTTTTTGCTTCCTCATAGAGGAAGCTTTGTTTTCGTGAAAAATGCTTTTTTTCAGTTTTCAATGCCA
>NJRL01000700.1:17108-31531 GCA_003063815.1 Aphaenogaster rudis | reverse complement strand
AGATTGTGTGTGTGTTGTGTGTGTGTATGTGTGTGTGTGTTTTGAAGATGTAATAAAGCACGTGGAGGGGGAGAGAGAGAGTGAGAGAAAGAGGCGAAGCGCGGGCGAAAAAGCTAGTATTCATATAGTTTTGAAATTTTCAAGAATTTTTTATTTCAGATAATTACAACTTGAGTTCTCTACGCCGCCGATGGACCATGTTTTTTGAACACAGGAGTTTACAGTGCTGTGCAACATCACCATATATTTATATTTTCACGTACAAAAATTCTTTAAGTATCTTCAAAGTATACCCAATCGATGTATCAATTAATATTTTTTCTAAGACTTCTAGTTATTTTTAAAAAATCCTCCAAAAAGAGCTTTTTCTGTGCCTTTACTGTAGCATATCCCTTTAATACGTGATACGAAAAGAGTATAATAGCTTGAAGTTTATAATATTTGATAACACTCGGCAGAATAGTTGAAGCATAAGCAAGAGCGTGCCTTTTCCTTGTGACGTGTAAGCAAATTAATAAAGCCTTAAGCTTACGTTTCATTAGTTGCGATATAAATCCGTTGCTACACTGCATCACACTATCCGTATTACTTGGCATCCCCGTTTATGAGATGGAAATTCTCTGTGCCGCAATTTATTCACGGTAGCTTTCGTTACTCACTCGGTCGAATAATCGATTGACGTGTAGATCTTACTATAGTGATAAAGACGGAAATGCGAGGGCGAAGCCCCCTCCTCGTTTAGCAAGCAAGAGATAAAATCCCGTATCGCGGGGAAAAAACTGGTGATATTTTTATCACAATTACCATAACGATTTTTTCATTTGTCACGAAAACACTTGCCATGACGATTCAATGAAAACTAGTTAAACATTGAGAAACGATGATTAAAAATGGACGGACCAAATCGCTAATTATCCACTGAAACTGACCGTTTTCCGTTGAGGGATAACGCGAGAAGCAGTACACTGCCTGTTCGAGTTATGTCGCTCGACTGAGTACAATGAATCTTCATGTTTGTACTTTGCCCGATGGAAAGACAAACGCCAAGGCTTGAACTTTTACTTTTATAAAACATTTTACGCTTTATAAAATTATTTTATATTTCAAATATTTTTTATTCTTTCTAATTTGATATTACGAATGCGCTGCATAATGTGGGCTCGATTTGACGATTATTAGTATGCTACTTCGCAGTTTTAAATTGATTCACAAATCAGACACTCGAAAAATTTCAAGATCAATACAATTTGTTTTAACAATTGTACAAAAATCATTTATTAAATAAATTATAATTTTCGTCTGTCATTCGCGATTGATAAAAGAGCGTTACGCGAAAAAATTGCTTCACGAATTATCTTTACCGCGATGTTAGTGTTGGGATGCGAGTAGCATTATGATCAACGCGATCGATATATCGATATAACTGTGATACATGTAAACGGGCCCTACCCAGATGGCGTGACGAAACCCAAAAGGGGGCTACCTGTTTCTTCGGATTAAAGGTGGAGGCACATAAAATTGCAAGAGCCATGGGCAGAATGCAGAAACCATAGCGCATTATGTATTTTATGTAGATTGGAAATTCAGAAGCCATAGGCAGAATGCAGATACCATAGCGCATGCACCATGGCCTTTGCATTCTGCCCATGGCTTCTGAATTTCCAATCTACATAAAAATACATAATGCGCTGTGGCTTCTGCAATTTTATGTACTTCCACCTTAACGCTAGACCGACAGTTTGCCCCAGCCATCTTGGCGATAGCTCGTGCCTCCTTTTTATTTAGTTTATATATTTTAAAACAGGAACTTTAATATTCCTAAATCGCCAGTAAATAATTAACAATTAACAATTAATACATTGTAATACGACTTGACTGGCCATAGATGGTATTTAATTACCACGTATCGACCATACGGATTGTGGTCCTCTACGTGCAACAAAATTTATATATTTTGTGACAAAATAAACTGTCTTCATTCACACGACTGTGTAAATCTCTACCAACCTCTGTCAGGTTATGGGCCCAGACTCGTGTCCAAGACGCAGTGGGTACTTCTATTACGCATAAAAGGCGTGTAGTGTAAAAGTGACGAATCACGAACAAGAAAAATGTCCGCGTCAAACGCAACGTACAACAACAGACACGAATTACGAATCATGGAAGATTCAAATGAGAAGTGTCCTCATAGTCAACGATTTGTGGGGATTCGTTAGCGGCGATACAGTTCTAACTGAACTCAACGAGGCCGAATGGAAGACAAAGAATGGAAAAGCGTTGGCCTTGATAACGCTGAGCACATCGAAAAATCAGCTCACACACACCAAGAAGGCGAAAACTTCGGGCGAAGCATGGTTGGAACTAGAAAAGGTTCATGAATCAAAGGGACCGGTGAGGAAAGCCGTCCTTTACAAACAATTATACCGGGTGAAGAAGGATTCGAGTCAATCTATGACGCAATACGTTCATTTTTTTACGCGCAAAGCCGAGCAACTTGAAGAGGTATAAAAATTCCTAATGAGTTACTGTCGGTAATGTTGCTGAGTTCGTTACCCTCAGAATACGATAATTTTTGCGTAGCGATTGAGTCACGTGATCAAATACCGGACCTTGAATCTTTGAAACTGAAATTAATAGAGCAAGAAGCAAGATTAAATGAACGAAATTCCAAATATGATGATGCTAACCAGAATTGCTAAATTTAAGGGAAACTACAAGTCTACTTCGAAGGAACATCAGGTGAAACAGAAGATTAACAAATTTCAAGGAAGCTGTTTCAAATGCGGAATAGTCGGTCACCGAGCAAACGACTGTAGAGTCAAAAAGATACCAGTTCCATAAAATAAAGCAGAGGATGCGATGCCAGCAATAGTTCTAAACGCGGAACCCGAAAAATTCGTGCGATGGTGTTTAGATAGTGGCGCAATGAGACATATGTGCAATGATCACGGAAAATTCAACACTTTTTCTAAAGACAAAGCGTGCAAAGTATACACTGCAGCGGAACATAGTGTTAAATCTGAAGGCGCTGGTGATATTAAGATAAACGTGAAATTGTCAAGGAATACGTCAAATAACATAAAACTGTGTGATGCAATGTTAGTGCCTGAATTTAGAAACAATTTATTATCTGTATCTAGAATGACAGACAATAATTACACTGTAATTTTTCGGAAAGAAAGTGCATTAGTTAAACGTTCGGATGGATCAGTCGCACTGACAGCGAAACGTCGAGGACAACTATACTTAGTCGACGGCGGCAACGAAGAGAGCGCATTCAACGCTGAAGAATATACATCTAAGAAATTGCAACGATGGCATAAAAGGTTTAGCCACTTAAATCTCAACGATCTGAAGAAATTAAAAATCAACGACATGGTAAGCGGAATCGACTTCAATCCAAGTGAGGCTCAATTTAATTGCGAGGTCTGCCATATGGGTAAGATATGTCAAATCCCATTTAAAAGATCATCGAAAAGAGCAAAAGATAAGTTAGGTCTAGTTCATTCAATATTTGTGGACCGATGAGCACCACATCCATTGGTGGCTCAAAATACTTTGTTACATTTATCGACGATCATACAAGATATACGGAAGTTGTTATGTTGAAAAATCGTTCTGAAGTCTTATCTACTTTCAGAAAATATATGTTGCGAGTCAAAAGAGAATGTGGTCACGGCATTAAGATACTGCGTACAGATAACGCGAAGGAATATATCAAAAGAATTTTCAGGATTACTGGAGTCAAACATGAACTAACAGTACCACATACTCCCCAGCAAAATGGCGTGGCTGAGAGAGCCAACCACACGTTGGTAGAAATGGCACGATGTATGTTGCTACAATCCAAGATGCCGATGAGCCTCTGGGCAGAAGCGATAAATATGGCTAACTTTATACGCAATAGATGCCCGACTAAGGCACTGGACAATGAAACGCCGTTGGAAATGTGGAGCAATCGAAAACCATATGTGGGTTTCATGCGTACTTTCGGATGCAAGGCGATATCCTTGATCAAAGGAACGAACAGAAGAAAATTCGAGGTTAAAGGAAAACCAATGATAATGGTAGGATATTCAAACGAATCAAAAGCCTACAGGTTGTGGCAGCCAGACTCGAAGATGATTATTAAGAGTCGTAACGTACGCTTCCTCGAAGATGTACAGCCGAATTCCAGTCGAGCAGTAGAACTTTTCGAAACTCCAATGAATTTGAATGAAGAAAGCATTGACAACCACGATGTTTCGAAAACAGAATTAATAGAAGAAAAAGAAGAAAGATACGATACTCCAAACGATGACGTCGCACTCGTAGATCGTCCACATGTGAAATTTAAAAAGATATGTGACACCCCAAGGGGAGCCACCAATGAAGATGATCTACATGAAGAAGAACTGAGCACATCAATGGAAGATGTGAGAATCGGGAACGAAGTGAAGCGAGGATGTGGAAAACCAAAGAAAATTAGAACAGGCAAACCTGGTAGACCGAAGCGACTATTTCAAGAAGCAGCAAACTACACCACTGGCGAACATGAGGACCCAATGAATGTGAAAGACATGCTAAGTCGGACAGATAAACAATTGTGACTAGAAGCAATAAAAGTAGAATACGACTCACTAATGAAGAACAAAACATAGGAGCTGATTGAAAGACCAATGGGCAAGAAGATATTATCTAACAAATGGGTTTTTAAGTTAAAGAGGAATCAAGACGGTTCTATAGACAAATATAAGGCAATGTTGGTCGCTCGAGGCTATGAGCAGAAAGAAGGCATAAACTACGAGGAAATATTTGCGCCAGTAGCGAGATACGATACAATAAGGACCTTACTCGCAGCAGCAGTTGAAACAAAAATGCACGTACATCAGATGGACGTTGTGGCGGCCTACGTTCAAGGAGACCTTACAGAAGAAACCTATATGGAACAACCCGAATTATTTGTTAACCCAAATGAAAAGGATAAGGTATGCCGTCTTCGGAAACTTGTATACGATCTGAAACAAGCAGGAAGGACTTGGTACAACAAGCTAAATAATTTCTTATCAAGTATAGGTATGAAAAAAACTGATATAAATCCATGCATGTATGTTAATTCCGCGAAAGAGAATAGAGTTATAATCGTCGTTTATGTAGATGATTTACTTATAGTGTCTCGCGATATTAAAGAATTGATTAGTACTAAGCAAATGTTAATGGATCAATTTCAAATGAAAGACTTAGGTCCCGCGAGTAGTATATTAGGGATTAATATAGAGAGAGATGGAGTAACAGGCAATATAAGGTTATCACAACTCAAATACATATGTGAATTACTTAAAAAATTCGGTATGACGGACGCCAAACCTGCGACAAACCCATTAGAGGCAAACGTAAAACTTTCCAAAAAGGAATGCCCATGCACTGAAGCAGAGAGGATACATTGGAAATTTGCGAAACGAATTTTACGGTATTTAAAGGGTACGATAGATTATTGTATTACATATAGCAAACGAAACGACACACTATGTGCTTATGTCGATTCAGATTGGGCAGGTGACATTGATGATAGAAAGTCATGTTCAGTAAACGTTTTCATGCTAGCAAATGGGCCGATTAGTTGGGAATCGAAAAAACAAAAATCAGTAGCATTATCCACGATGGAAGCGGAGTATATGGCCTTATCGGACGCATCCAAGGAAACTATATATTTAAGACGATTATTAGAATATATGGGTTTTGTCAATCTTATTAACGATGCCACTACTATATTTTGTGATAACCATAGTGCAATACAATTAAGTAAAAACAATGTGTATCACGGTAGGAGCAAATATATTGCTATCAGGTATCATTTTTCTAGAGAAGCGAGTGAAAATGGTGGTATTGAAGTTAAGTATCTAGAATCGGAGAATATGTTAGCCGACATACTAACCAAAGCATTATCCAAAGCGAAGCACGAAATGTGCATAGGGATGATAAATCTGCAGTCTATGAGAGCGTAAGTTTATGTAAGCATAAGTCAATAAGTCATGGATGATGCGTGGTATTTTTAAATATATATATGTGTAAGTTTACGTTATAAGACGTTTTTTAAGCGCATTTATTTGTATCAAACGCATTGATAGAGAGGGTGTTGGGATGCGAGTAGCATTATGATCAATATATATCGATATAACTGATACATGTAAACGGGCCCTACCCATAGATGGCGTGACGAAACCCGGAAGGGGGATACCTGTTTCTTCGGATTAACGCTAGATCGACAGTTCGCCCCAGCCATCTTGGCGATAGCTCGTGCCTTCTTTTTATTTAGGTGAACGACAGATTTCAAACATCTTCGTCCTCTTCACAAAAATTATGTGAGATTGTACATCTATTTTTATAATTTATCGTTGAAAATGACTCGAATAAGAGTCGAAACGTCCGGTTAATTTTGTATAACACCGTATACTAGTACTATTAGATTAATAATTTCATATGTATTGAAATTCTAAAGAATATTATTTAATTTTGCGCAATAATTACAGCGCTGGACTCTTAATTGCCTTGATTTATTATTTTATGACCTTCTCAAGAGTCCTTTAATTAATATTCTTTTTATTTAGTTTATATATTTTGTGACAAAATAAAATGTCTTCATTCACACGACTGTGCAAATCTCTGCCAACCTCTGTCAGTTAGAAATACTTAGTTGTTTTAATGCAATCCGGGCGCGCCAAGTTTTTGTACATCACGTTTGATCTTAAGACCGTGTGGGGACCGTGTATGCCCCTATAAAGCGGTAGCCCGGCACCATGTTTGTTGCTGCGAGCGCGCTTCCTCGCGATAGTACTTGGTCGCACGGATAACAACATATAAACAAATTCGGCAAGAACATCTAATGGCCAGACGTCGGGGCCAGACGTTGGCACACATAGTAGAGTCACCATCCTACTTAACACAACCAACCGTGGATGGTATTTTTGGGGAAGACATTCACACTCCACTTCCATACTTCCACTTTCCATTACCATACCCCCAAAACCGCTTTATACAATTTAAAATTTGCAATAGAATTCGCGGCAGAATAATGAAATTATATGTATCATGCAATACCAAAACTATTTTTAAAGTACAATAATTATATTCGATTTTACTACAAGTTCCCAAGGAAAACAAAAAAGTCAAAATAATGTCAATTTGACATCATATTAACCAAATTTATGTCATTTCTGGTCATGATTAAAATCTCGATCTCAGATGACTTAAAAATGACTTTATATTGACTCCTTTTATTATGTCTTTTTGATTTTTAAATCGAGATTTCAATCATGACCAAAAAATGACATAATTTGGTCAATATGATGTCAAATTGACATTATTTTGACTTTTCTGTTCTCCTTGGGTTAGTGCTACTTTTTGATATCAAATCTTTTGTACGGAGAGGCGCGTGTACTTGGCGTCGTTTTTTATCTTTTAGAAAAAGATAATTTCGCGCATCGTAAGGTGTTAGGCGAAAGTTTATTTAATTAACACCACATTTGTTTAAAACCTATGTATTTAAAAATTTGTGCACTATTGAATAATTCTATAATAGAGGTGGCCAAACGGTCGATCGCGGACACTCGGGCGGTCGATCACATGGCAACGTGAAATTCACAATACAACAGTTGTAATTGCAATGTAACCATTAGTAATTTAATTATTGCTGTTTTATGCCCAATCGCAACACAAACACACAAAATAAAATAAACATGCTTATTTCACATATAAACCTAGATCGCTGCGACAGGGAACAGTAGATCGCGATGGGGTGAGAAAGCTGAAAGATCTTGGTGCTTTAAGTTTGGCTACCTCTGTTCTTTAATCTCGTAGTACTTAAAATAATTTTGTCTTTTGTTTTATTTCTCTAATTGCGCGCAATATTTCCACAAATTTTTAATTTGTAATAATAAACATCCAGAATAAAAGCTTTTACAGAGTATTTTTATTTTCTATAAGCCGCCCCTATCTGCATGGTTGCGTTACATGTTTTAATTACAACCAATATAATATAATCACGATGGTCTAATTGTTTGATTAATCAAACTTTTATACTTTGCTTACGCCTTCGCTATTTATCAGTTAATAAAATGAAACAAGACCGATCCAATATTTAGTATTACGATAGATTACATATTTCCTTAGCTCATTCAGATTTATGAATGTCATCCGATATTTCTCTGTTGGTTCAATATCAAAATCAAAATTACAACTGTAAATTCTCTCTCTCTCTCTCTTTCATTCAAGAAATATCGTTTTCAAAGATATTATTTATAAGTTACAGATCAAATATGTAGATCAACTTTACACTTAAAATATTGCAATAGTGAGCAACTTGGCACAAACTTTTACTAGAAATTATAACTTTAAGTTGAGATTAAAAAAACTTCGCACAATCTTCTCTCGAGCTTATTTCAAAACATAACGAAATCTTACGTACAGTGTTTTAAAGAAAATTTCAATGATTATCAGCTTTCGTTCATTCAATGTACACTACGATGTGCGAATATTTAATTTAAAGAATGAACAAGTGTGCAAATTAGGAATTTGCACAGTGCTTCCTCATCAATTTAGGTTGCGTTCAGATTCCTCACCCGAGTGCCCTCAGGTATCGTTTTATCCTTGTTTAACATTCAGTAAACAACAAAGATAAAATGATACCTGGGGACACCCGGGTGGGGAATCTGAACGCAGCCCTAAAGGGGGGAATTTTTTTATTTGGTTTGGCTTCCTTATAGAGAAAGCTTTCTAGAATCATCTCTAATCTGGCTGATGCTTTGTCCATGTTTCTAATTTGTACCCTTCTAAATTCTCTTCCTTTTTAAATTCTCTTTCGATTAAAAAAAAACCAGCCCGATATCTCAACATTGCGGAAGTTACAGCAACCACGGACATTTCTCCAAAAATTTAAAATTTTGTAAAAAGAGAACCCGTTTACGGATTATCGCGCAATTCAATAGGAACCTTCCTTTTAAAATTCTCTATCGATTAAAAGAAAACCAGCCCGATATCTCAAAAATTGCGGAAGTTACAGCAACCACGGACATCCGTACATTAGCACACACATACACACAGACATTTTGTAAAAATGTAAATTTTCGGTGTTTTAGAACATTTTAAACACATTTACATTGAAAACTCAAAAAAAATTTTTTTCACGAAAACAAAGCTTCCTGTATAGTCTATGAGGAAGCAAAAATACCCGAGTCGATTTTAATTACACTTATTAAAGGAGCAATTGTAATTGCAAGAATTCGACATTAAACGTGAGAAAATGTCTTCTTTTAAACGTCGCACTCCAGATATATTTTGACATCACAAAATCGATTAAATGTCTTCTCATCGTAAGAATTGCTGGACTACCGTCCAGCAAATTGCCTCCAGTTGATTTCAATGATGTTGAAACTCTCGAAAGATTCAAATACGCATCCTCACCATCCAGACACTTCGTCCACCGTGCGAGCATTAATATCGCATTCCGATTCATTCGAATTGCAAATGTGAGATAATGGCTAATGCACGGACGAGTGCGATGGCTCACTCTCTCGGAAAGCGGAAAGCTTGCTTCTAATTCGTAAACGAATGATTCCTATCAACATTGCGGACATTGCGCGACATCCATAAGCACTTCCTTTCTTATGTTTGCAGGATTAACGCGTTCTCCGCGTTCTTCTTTCGTTCCCAAGCGTCTGTGAGAAATGGTAGTGTTCGGAGAAATCGTTCGGAGATCGTTATTCCTACTGCCCAAAAACGCGCTGCTCTCTTATACTTGGGATGTAACAATTACTAATTACTTGAGAATCGTAGAAAAATGCAAAATTTATTAAAATACAATGTAAAATGCAAATCGGTATTTTCTGCAAAATTACTTTAACATACAATAAAATTTCAAGAATGATGTAAGAAAGAAAATAACTTTGTGAATTTTTTATAAAAAGAATTCTTTATTTAAACTACATTAATATTAATTGTAACGTTAACATAAACACTTAACTATACGCTTGAATTCGTTTCCAATATTTGAGATACGTGTATCTTTACACGTGTATCACTTTACGTAAAAAAAAAGACATACGACAGCGGCAGTTTCAAAGAAAAGATAATTAGAAATGTGTAGAAGTGTGTATGTACATGTTTGTTTCAGGCAGTGAACGGATATACCAAAGTTGGAAGAAAAATGAAGAATTAAATGGAGTAAGTTTAGAACAAGTTCAAGGAACGTATCACATGTTCCTGTGTATCAAGTCATTTCCCGTTCTCGATGGATGCAAAGCTTGACGTTACGATAGCTTATAATTTTTCAATGGATCAGTCGTTTTAAACAAGTCCAAATACTTTAGTGCCATGAATCTCGAGAGTCTCTCCAATAAGATAGAAAGATTTTTTGCCGAAGATAAAAATTACGATAGTACCGCAGATAATCCAGAATGCAATCGAAGGTCGAAGATTATGACCGTTGCATCCTGGCCGAAGCATTTTATTGTCCCGATGAGGCAGAATCGAGTCGTTAACATATGATTGATACTTATGAAGAATGCTTCATTTATTTCTGACCAGCCAATCACACTAGGGACGAGTGATTTAATTCGTAACTTTGATACTACCAATTGAGACGGACTGCCACATGGCAGCCTGGAAAACTTGGCGTCATGATGCCATACGAAGTGAGGCGTATCTATGACGAGGAAAACTTGATCCGAGGAAAACCGCATAGGCAAGGATAAATGCGAATCTTTCTGTTGCTGTGAGAGCGACAATGTCAACGCTCGCCACAGACACGCCGCTACCGTCCACCGCTACCTTCGCCGGGGAATTGACGACCACATTCATACCTACCGTCACCAGGATAGACACGCGGTTGGACATCAATCCCGTCTCGGTGGTCTTGGCGGTCTCCATAGTGTGCATTCTCTCGCCCATCACCGTTACCGGTAACTCCATCATCCTAGCCGCCTTCTACAGGTATAAAAGACTCAGGACCGCTTCCAATTGTCTTTTGGTCTCGTTGGCTATTAGCGATTTCGGGGTAAGCCTGTTACATAACTTGTATCGTTCTCTCTTATAGAAAAAAAGTTATATACAAAAAACGCGTGTATTTGTCACACACATAACGGCCCATACGTAAGAAATACCTATACGTTACAATTAAACTTAAAGAGTTCCCGAGAAAAGATAATATAGAGATGTAGACCGATACTTTACATAAAAAAGATTCATCATACAATCATATAATTATTTAACTCTTTGAAGCATGGTGGGATCCCACAATCCCTTTTCTTTCTTAATTTTTAATTATTTAAACTATGTTTTTGATCTTTTTATCCGGATTTTTTGTACTTTTAAGATCTATAGATGTTAACAAACATACAAAAAATGTGAAGAATCAAATTTTGTTAGTTGTAACAATACTATAAATAAACAAATTGCTATAAATAAAAAAATTGCACATTTTTCAGAAGAAATGTATTTTACAGTGATCTATAAGTAATGTCGTCATAAAACTTGCATACTTTAGGTTTTTGGGATCGCTGATTACGAATCTGAGGTCGAAATTTAAAAATTTAAAATGGCGGATCTAAAATAGCGGGCCTGAATTGCGATTTGCGTGAAATTGGATCCGCCATTTTGAATTTTTGACTTTCGATCTCAGATTCGTAATTAGCAACCCAAAAAACTTATAAGTACATGGGTTGCCTGTAAATTAATAATGAAGAAAAATGTGTGCTTTAAAGGGTTAACACTGAAAATGTATACGCCTCGCGACACGATATATTGTTAATAAGTTAAAAAAATCTATTCGCTTTTGCGTTTTTGGATTACGCAGCTGAAAACAGTCACTGATGTTCTATAGTATTCTTGCGGTCCAAACTAATTCCTAATGACGATGCGTCGCCACCCTCATCCTCACCCTCACCACCCGCTTCGCGTGTCTTTGCGAAATCCGAACCGATTTACGGACCGATACTTCCTCGCGACAACGAGCGCATAATTCTCATTTAGATAAACGGACGATGCCCGTTTTTGTCGGTAGATTGGTGTGTTTATGCCAGTCGGGATGCAGCTGGAGCTCTCTGGTCTACCGGAAAACGGCGTTTCCACTCTCTGCATCATGCCATATTGCATTGTGATCGCACTCTGCAGCGTGAGCGTCCTGGTCACCGTGGCCATCGCAGTGGATCGTTTGACCTCGTTGGCGCAACCGTTGCGATATAGGAACATCATCACCCACAGCAGCGTAGAAAAGTACATCGCGGTCTTTTGGATATATGCGATCGCCGTTGGCCTCTCGCCCCTCATCTATGCTCAAATCACCGGAGGGATGCAGTCGCATAGGTAACGATACTTGCTTAATGTGCGTTTTAAATAAAAAAATTAAAGGGGCACAGTAGCAACTAAGCCGCAACCAACAACGTAGAACTACCTCAACTGTCACTATTTCTTGGCACTATCTTACTAGTTCTACATCCTTAAAGTATTCAGCAAAGGACAGTTAATGTAGCCCTACGCTGCGGCTCAATTGCTACTGTGCCCCTTTGATTTTTTTCAGATATAAAATATTTTTAGAAATAAAACGAAAAAAATGTTTATGTAATATATTTACTTATAAATATCTCATACTATTTGCCAACGATCTATTTACTAGTTATCAACCTTAAAACAGTGTGCGGAGAAACAAAATCACAAAAAATTTAGTTTAACTTTCTAACGCTACTGTATCAAAGGGTTAAGGGATGGAGAGTTGAAACATGTTTTATTATAAATGGGACTCTATAAGCTATCTAATGATGTATTATTTATTATTCTACGATTATTAGTTTCGAAGATATAAGTGTTTAAAGTGTGACATGTTTTCGTTGCATCTGCGCTCCCGATGTTACTCCCTACCCCCGGAGGAAGACGTAGTTCTACGTCAAAAACTACAAGTAGATGCTGGCTTGTAAGAATTCTTTCGACGTACACACAAGTCGAGTGCAATTCATTTAATGAATATAAATGGCTTGTTGCGGTATTAACTTTACCTGTTGATTTTAGAAAAATGTATTATTTAGGCTCATCCGATGAGAGGGAACTTGTACGACGGGGAACTTGTAATTTAGGAAGTGTTAATCTCAAGTAAAACTATCTAATTTAGATTTGGATGGAATAGAATATACGAATCATTTAATTTAATCGAAAGTACGTCAATACTACATATGCGTGGATTTTGTTTATTTATCCTATTTCTTTTTATTTTACTTTTTATCTCAACAAATTTCTACAGAAAACTTAAGAAGAAGAAAAAAATAATACGCATATAATTGACACGAAATTTTGAATCGTGTCTTTGCTGTCTAATAATAAAGTAAGTGTTGCTTCTATTAAAACTTTTTAAAACAACTTAACTTTACTAGTATAAAATTTTATTTTAATCTTGTTCATGAAAGTGTCGGGATAGTTGTACCATTGCAAACAAAACGTGTCTGCGTTTGTTAGCACATATCTCTGCGAAAAAAGGATTGTAATAGAAAACTGCCCATAACATATGACACACGAGTTACATGTGTATTACTGTCACGAAAGCAATATTTAAAGTGCACGGAAACAATTTAATTGATTGAATAATGAATCCGAGCCAGACAACTTATTTAAAAAGTTAAACGATCTTAATATCTATTGTTGATTGCAATTTAAAAAATATCTTTGTTTTTTGCGTTTATCAGTGTGTGTGTGTGTGTGTGTGTGTGTGTGTGCGTGCGTGCGTGCGTGCGTGCGTGCGTGCGTGCGTGCGTGCGTGCGTGCGTGCGTGTGTGTAGCACTTGTATTTATTATACTAAACAAATTCTCGAATGCAATATGCTACATTTCTATGAACAGAATTGTGAGAAACTCTATTAAAGCACCATCTGAAAATACCTACACGATTTAGATGCGTATAATTCTGTAACACGTGGCATGGATAGAAGAAAGTGGATGTATTACGTGGCTGGAATAATAACTAAAATCCAGATAAGTGTGTTTATACCAGGGTTGGAAAAGTTACTTTATAAAAGTATCTGGTTACAGTTACAGTTTTTTCATTGAGAATGTAACTAGTTACAGTTACAAGTTATCGATTCTGAAAAGTAACTCGTTACAGTTATAGTTACTTATAAAGTAACGAGTCGTTACTTTGTGTATGCAGTTACTTTCTTGCAATAAAAATGAAAATATCAAATTTACACTTAGTAATAAAAATTTATTGACATTTAACTCAAAATCAATACTAATGATGCTAAGCTCTCGGATATAAAATCAAAGATAATTTGGAAGAAAGCCAATGTGAGCCTACGCCGATGTCGGGGCAAACAATAAATTTATTATTCAAAAATACACTATAGACAAATCTAAAAACCGCAAAGGTTTCGGCTCCGATTTGAGTTCTCCTCAGTGCATACAATTAA
>NJRL01000699.1:91053-122932 GCA_003063815.1 Aphaenogaster rudis | reverse complement strand
TCTCCTGAACGCACCCAATGAGTAACGTCGGGCCACTACCGTATCGACATCGCTGTACGCGGATTTGTACTATATGTAGTTCGCGGAGGCGCCGCTCGCAATTTGTGAACAAGGTTTTCGGACGAACGGGCGCGACCGTTGGGCTTGGGCATCTCCTTATTCATCTCTGGCGTGAGAGTGAGTACGTGAGCGATATTTTCATGATTGCACCGATTGCTGTTCATTATTAAATATTTCTCGAAACATCGGATTAGGTGAGTCGTATAATTAATAAGTCAACAACGAAACTGTATTCTTTAAGCGTGAATTCGCTTAGCCTCTAAAATATCACGTGGTATGTACACAACGTGACATTGAGAATTTTTTTCGTATTGGATTTATCAAGTTATTTTTGTACAGATAAACAACTCGCTTCATTATCGTATACATTTTTGTGTTTTTGATTGAATTAATTAACAAAACGGACTTTTTGAATGCAACAAAATAAATTTTGTTCGAGTCTTATGCATCTTTTAGCAAGAATAAAAATGTTGGTTAAAACAAGAAATAAATTTTTTTTTAATGATAGCTAAATTACAATTATGTAACTTTTTTATCGTCAGTTAAATTGTAAGGGTAATTTTTGTTTTTTTCTTTTTCATATAGTAGAAATTCCACCAGGGACATATTGACTGTTGAAGTTATTCAAAGAAGAGAAATACAATGAACACTATGGAGCTCCATGAAGAATATTTTACTTGTTGGACATGCAAAGTTAAGTTCAGAGATTTGACAATATTCAGGAATCATTATCGTTCCGAATGGCACAGGTACAATATGCATGTAACAGCGAATGGATTGCCTCTGATTACTCTTGAAGACTTCCAGAAGAAGGAAGCACTTTATTGCGAGAATAATGCAAACCAGACTGAGGAAAAGCAGATTTGTGATGTCTGCCGAAAGAAGTTCAACAGTCAGAAACAGTATGAGAATCACTTGGCTTCAAAGGCTCACAAAAAGAAATTGGAACAAAAAGATGAAACCGTAATTTTCAGTAAAAAAATAACAAGCACAGAGGATATGTCCAATGAGAACGAAGAAGAAATCGAAACAGATTCAGATGTAGAATCTTTGGATTCGGACGAGTGGCTCGCGGACTCAAAGTATTGTGTTTATGAAAATAATTGCCTGTTCTGCGACCATCACAGTAGATCCATAGTAGACAATATGAAACATATGGTGAAGAATCATTCGTTTTTTGTACCTGACCTTGAGTATTGTGTGGATCTAAGTGGCCTGTTAGAATACTTGAAGCAGAAGATATGTACAGAATTCAAATGTATTTGGTGCAATGACTCAGGTAGATAAATCATTCTTTTTTTGTTCAATTAACTAGTTTTTGCCATTATATTTCATTAAAAATTTCATTTCAAATGTTTCTAAAATAAATTTTGATTACAATAAAGTAAATAAATTTTCTAAAATAAATTTTGATTAGAATAAAAAAGCATGTAATAAATTGTAAGACGACCCAACTGGCAAGAGATGGTATTCTATTTATCACTGTATCAACCATACGGATTGTGGTCCTCTACGAGTAACAAATTTAATATTAATAATGCTAAAGCATCTATAAGATTCTCCCCCCTCCCCCAACAGTCAACACCCTCCCATCACGAAAACTGCTAAAGAATTTGTTGCGAAAAATATTACCTCAGCCAGGTTTTGAACCTGGACCTCCCTATACTTCGTGCGGGCGTCGTAGCCAGTTTGACCACCGAGGCATGTGATAATATTTATCGCAACAACCGATGATGTTAAGAAGATGTATTCGTTTCTTGTGACACCATCATTAGGTCGAGGTGTATAATAACCAGAAACTTTATAATTTTAAATTACTAACTACGATGCCCGCACGGAGTATAGGGAGGTCCAGGTTCAAATCCTGGCTGAGGTAATGTTTTTCGCAACAAATTCTTTAGCAATTTTCATGATGGGAGGGTGTTGGGGGGGAGGAGAATCTTATAGATGCTTTAGCATTATTAATATTAAATTTGTTACTCGTAAAGGACCACAATCTGTATGGTTGATACGTAGTAATAAATAGGATACCATCTCTTGCCAGTTGGGTCGTCTTACAATTTATTACATGTTAATTATTTACTGGCGATTTAGAAAATTAAAAGTTTCTGGTTAAAATAAAAAAAGTTAAATTAGAAAATTCAATTAAATTACAAGAAATTACAATTTTAAAAACTTTACATCGAATTAAATTTGCATATTTTTACAGGAAGAAAAATCCGTAGCGCACAAGCAGTGAAGATGCATATGATTGACAAGGGCCACTGCAAGATGTTGTTCGAAGGGGAGACAATGCTCGAGTATTCATCTTTCTATGATTACTCATCCAGCTATCCGGACGCCGAAAATACCAATCCTGATGAAGAATTGCCAGAACTACCGGAGGTTTTAGACGACGAGGCTTATATGATGAAGTTACCGTCCGGCAAGTCGATCGTCCATCGTGCCTTGGCACTTTACTATAAACAGAATATACCTGTGGGAACCACAGCAACGATAAAGGACTTTAATTATTGGCTGCACAAACGGATGTTTAAGCATATATCGTTTGGTACTGAGGAAAGAAAACGCGAAGCCGCTCGAATGACAGCGCGAGACATGCGGCGCTTCCAGCGAATCCAAACAAAATACTCGACGCAACTGCAAATCAAGCAAAACAAATTGCAGAAGCATTTCAGGCGGCAAACGAACTTTTAATCTATAATTGGCCTATGACTAATTTCATTTTTATGTATAATTTTTAGAAAAGATGTATATAAATTTATATAAATAATTATATAAATTATATAATTATATATATAAATAAATTATATAAATAATTTATATAAATATATATAAATATATATAAATTGTATAAATAATTTATATAAATTATATAAATAATTTATTTACATTTATAATTATACATATATAAATTATATAAATAATTTATGTCCATTATATATATAATAATTTATATATAATTATATGAATAAAATATAAATATAATGCATTGTATAAGATGAAGTTGATTATCATTATTACATTTTGTTATTAATTACGAATACAATAAAATAAATACAATAAAATAAAATTTAAAATTAATTTTAAATAAACTAATCACTCATACAAATGATTGATTTAATTCTAAGATAGAGTTCAAGTTCAGGCGCCTCATAACGCCGTGTCGTTTCAATTGCTACGAAATCGAAATTTATTATTTTTCTTTACAGAATACACATCATCACGCAATACAAATCATTATAAATCGCGTTATAATTCGCATTTGACGGATGTTCTTACAAAATAACTTGTGTATACTTTATATATACTCTGTTATAACACGTTTCACCGACAAAAATATCTTTTATTTTCTTCTCGAATACCTTTTTTTAATTTACGTGGACCCGTTTGTTATGTCCAGAGCAACACCTCCGTATTGCGACCGAGGTCGCCGCTTTCGATAGAACATAATAAATATATAAGTTAGAAGATGGTTCACGCATCACCGCATTTCACTGATGTTCACATGAGAGAGAAAGAGGGAAAAAAGATATAACTGGACGTTTATGCACCTCATGGACCATTTCTCATGGCAATATCAGCGAATCACGAGATGCAAAAAATGGAGTGGGGCCCGTTTGACAACGTCCCGATTGACCACAAGCCACTCACAGCGCTTGTACAGCAGAAAACCTCTAGGCATCGGTCACTGTGAGTGGCTGTGGTCAATCGGGACGCTCCCAAAAAATGGAACAGTATTTGATACTTTGCGACTTTCTTTTTGTTTCTTCCTTTCTATTTTCAGATCGATACTTTGCTGTACGCGCGGTAAATAATATTCCCTTTTCAATCCTCAAGTATCCTCTCTGAATCCCTGTTTTATATAAATTTTTTTTCTTAAATTAATTAAGAAATATATATATTATATAATCGCGATGCATATATCGCTGATAATAGAGCTGATAATGTAGAAGTGTTTTGTTTTTTTTTAAATGTGCCAAAATTGTAATACAACGGGATCTTCGAAAAGAAGATTCTTATATATATTACACATTTATTATTAAATTAAATTTGATCATTGGTACTTCTATACGTTTCAAACGTTTATGGTTTTTAACGTATATAAGAAGTAAATAATATATACAACAATTTTATATTTCATATATCTTCTTTCGCTATAGATTGACTGTTAATCGAGTTGAATTCCACGCAGAGCGGAAATAAAAGATCCAAATGTGAGACATTTGATAGACTTTTAGCGGATTTGCCCGTTCGCTGTATTAAATTATTCAATTTCATTGAATCATTGTTCTCTTTCTCCGTTTCCTTTAACGACGACTCCTCGTTCGGAACACATATACAGGGGGCAGTAATACCGGATATCATTCGGAGACGTTTCGACACGTATTACGTGAAACGCGTGATACACTCTTTTCTCTTTTTTGCTTTTACATAAATATTTTATAAGAAGGTGTCACGTCATTCGCGACACCGAGACATGCATTAACGAGAGCTGTTATTGTCATGACACGACGACGATACACATATCTTTTATCTACTTTGCGCTTTCGTGTTGACCGTTTAATTTAATTAAGCTCTCCGAACGAGCGACTTTCTGTTTTATCTTCAATCTAGCAACTTCACCATCAGTTTTAACGCCTGATGAGGCGGAGACGGTCTGATAGACTTGTCTAATTCCATGTACGGAATCTCTGCCTCCACCTGGAAGCCGTGCTTCAGACAGACCTTCTGTGAGAATGCGCCGGTCGCATCGGCCTTACACACCTGCGATGGTATAATATATCAGTTTGGTACAAATAGTTCTCATTTTTTTATTAAATTCTATTTTGAATAAAATTAAGGGATATTTCTGAAGTTTTTCACACACACACAAAGGGAGTTTAAAAAATTCCTAAAATAAGTAGATTAAAATAAGAAGTCTTGGTAAATAAAAATGGTTTTGAAACTGTATAATATCTTATTCTCAATTTTACTTAATAACCCTCTTCTCCTTTTAGCGTTAGCCTAATAATATAGATAAGCAATCTAATGAATAAATCAATTTATCTCTTACTTTTTTAACTTATAAATATTGAGATTTAACGCCGTTCGATAATTAATTAATTCATATATTTCGACTACTGGATTCTGAAAATTATTAATAATAAAAATAATTAACTTAGTCCTTCATTTATATTGATTCATTATTCGTTGTATTGATATTATTTATTATAATTCATATTGATTTATAAATTAATTTATTCATGACATTAATCTGACCCTTTGCTGTGCGAGGGTGTGTACAAAAAATACCTTTCAGGAAAAACGCAACGATTGGTGGGTTATAATTATACCTCATGAGGAAGAAAACGAAAATCATCCCATGCATATTAACCGAAGAGCATGCTGAAACAAAAGGAAAGTGTATGGTGTGTATGGAAAGCGATCACGCCAACGTAACTATCTTAAATTAATAAAATAAAAATAAAAAATGCGAGAACTTCTTTATAACATGTAAAATCAATAAAATAACTTTGATATTACTTTGATAAAAAGATATTCTTTTGCAAACTACATAAATATCATACACAATTATTACATTATATTTATTTTAATTTTTTGCGAAAAGAATAAAGAAATAATTTCTATCGGAGATATTCCGTATACAGATAAATAATTAAAATTTATAATGAAAATAGATCAATCTATGATTGAGATGGAAATGAAAAGAGATGAAGTAAATTAGATTCATAATTAAAATTTCGTAGATAATCAATTTAAATAGATAAATTAAATATTGAAGATAAATGAAGAGGTAAATAAATTATAAACAAGTTAAAAGTTCAAGTTAATTTACTTTGAAACCGGTATCTTTGGCGGTTTTCATGCTGTCGGCCATGAGGATACTGGCTAAGCCTTTGCCGCGGTAGTTCGCATCAACGCTGAGGATCCGACACTCGAATAGCTCATCCACATCATACTTGGCGAACAAATCAACCTTGTCGTTCAACTTATAGAGTAGTCTGAAGATTGTCTTGAACTTTTCGTCATCCAACTCGCCGAGACGTCGTTCTGCTTCCTCGCGCTCACCTTTCTTCAGGATACCGTTTAGTGCCATTCCCGCTATCTGGTAAAGATCAATTCTGATAATAATATTCATTCTTCGTTAAAACCAGATATTAAAACCCTCAGACATTAAGTAAATAAAAATAAAATTAAAAGATTTGAATTATTATTATATAAGGAAATTAGTTATGGAAATAAACAAAGAAAGTAATTAATTTAAAAAATATCAATTATAATCAAAAAATATATCTTTGATTTCTTAATTGTGCTGCGAATTAATAATTTATATAAATAAATAAAAAATGAATATAAATATTTAAAAAATAAATTAATTCCTATGTAAAAAAAATAATAAAATATTTATAAAAATAAAATTAATTATTATTGCTTTTAATTATAAATAATTATCATTAATAATATGAAAAATATCGGATTACAAAAATATCAAAATATTAATTTAAATAAATAAAGCGATAAAAACGGAAAAAATTGAGACAAGTTAAGTTTTTTCTAAGATAAATAATAATGAAGGAACTGAGTAAAAATTTTATGTATTTGTAATGTGGGGAGTATCGCTCACCGCTCCCTTCTTATCCACTAGCATTCTGGAGTAACCCTGCTTCAAGGTGAAAAGGCAGTGTCGCTCAAGTTCGCGCTGGGTTTCCCCCCTCGTGCAAAGCCCCACGGCATTGTTGAGTGGCTCGTCGGCGAAGAAGTTCCATTTCAGATGGTGGATCGCGTCGTCGTAGCGATTCTCCGGCACATCCACGATCGTGAGACAATCCTCGCTAGAAGACGACGACATGTTTTGGGTGGGCGAATTTTCCGCCGCGCACTGAAAGCAATTTCCACACGCGCATCTCCTCTCAGTGAAGAAGGGTGGTCACCACCTCTCGTATGAGAAAACTGCCACCTCTATCCCTTCCTCCCGTATAATATTGATCGACCTAGTTCACTGGCGAATACACTGGGTCAGTTGTACATGCCGATTGTGCCACGTTAATTGGGAAATCAATTAACTTAACGAGATTAGTCAGAGTAAAATAAAAATGATGTGATTAATCTAATACAATCTGCAAACAAAACCGCAATAATTCATATTTTATTAAGTCAACTTTTATTCTTTTCTTAAAAGAGTTACCACCATTTGCTATGTTACGATCGTGTAAACGTAAAAATTATTTGCAAATACCTGTAGCAAGCAAATCCCAATTCTGGTAAAAATTATATCGATTTCAATTTTACTTTAAAATAGTGAATTTGTCTAAAAGTTTAAACAAATTGTGGCTAAATTTAAAAATCGATTTTTACTAAATGAATCAAATACAAATTCCAAGATTTGCACTTAAATGATTTGGCATTTTTCTTCTATTTCAAAAATCTCGTTCACATTTTTATAGAAATTTGAAAAGAGCAGAATAAGAACGACGAAGCAGATTGTAGTGATTAATAATTGGTAAGAGACATAGTACAAAGAAATAAATATATACATATATATTTATTATATCTGTATAATCGTTACTATACTATCGGATCGTACAATTCCACGCATCATAAAAGCCGCAAATGATATGATTAATGATGGAATGATTTGCGATATACAGAATTAAAATACTCTGTGTTATTTTAAATTAAAATACTCAGAATACTTTTAAGAATAGAGCTGCTAGAGTTGCAGCGTATTACATGATACACAGGCGTATAACATGATACATAATTGCTTATTTTTACAAGTTACTGCCTAACAAATACTATAAAATGTATTTTTCAAGAGATAAACAAAAATAGTAACAGTGTGGCTTTTTAAAGCGGAAAAGGGACCGCCAACGACATTCTCTAAAATGTACAAACGAGACTGTCGTGACTCCGACGTAAATTTATGGATGTTCTTTCTATATAGATATTAACATCTTAATATTTATAACGTATTATTTACAGTATTTAAAACAGCACATCATCATCGCTCTCGTCGAGCAGATTTGCAGCCTCGTAACTGTATCCAGATGCAATAAATGCTGCTCTTTCTACTTCAACCTATAACAGCGGAAAAAGATTTAGATAATATACAAAACTTAATTAATGAAGCATATAAATAATGAAATATATTCTTAGAATGTCAACAGGACGAAAATATTATTAGAACTAATAAAATAAATTATCTAATTGTACCTTTGCCTTAGCAATCTTCTTCTTATCCTGAATTTTCTTCAGCCGATAGAATTCTTCTCTTTCAAGTTCATCAAGCTCTGAAATAATATAGGCTAGCGTTCTCTCGATTCGTGGGATGATAACGTGCTCGATAGCATTGACACGTCGATTCGTGATCTTGATAACTTCGTCTAGAGTAACAAAACTCGTCTGCAGCGATGCCAGTTCTACGAGCAATTTCACTGCTCGCTGATAGTTCTTCTTCAATTTGGCCAATTGCTGACCGCCTCTGGCCAGACCTGCTAACTCATAAGTATCTGTTCCATCCTGATAGGACTCGAATATCGGTAAGTTCACACCAGCGACATTGTCCTTCTTAGAACGGATCTTGATCTGTGCTTTCGTTACGTTTTGCAAAACCACTTGATTGAAGTCTCCCGTAGCAAACTTTGCTTCAGCCAATGAAAAAGCCGCTTCCTTCATCACTTCACCCATCAGAGTTTTGGTCTAAAAATAATGATACATAAATTAGATATATATATAATAAATACATATGTTATATATAACAATACGTAAAAAGTCAGATATAGACCAATTGAAACTAAAGTAAGTAACAGAATGTAATTGGTAGTGTATGATAAAGTACAGACAAATAAAATTAACAACAAAAAGTTAATCATACTTCTATGATTTTTCCCAATATCATCCTGAAGCGCATTTGTAGTGCGTCTGCCTTCTTCTTTAGCAATCCATGTCCCTTTTGTGCCCCTTGTAAACGAGACTTCATCAACATTTGGGCCCTATAAATATACAAATTTTAATAACGTGCACAGTCTAGAAACAATAAATAAGAATAATAAAATAAGAATAATAAAATTCTTAAAACATACTAGTATCTTCATTCTCCAAATCGTTAAACGACGCTCTAGTCTTGTATATACTTAAAATACATAGATATATTATTCATATTCATTTTGTATTGTCATTAAATATACAAATTTGTAAATTAACTTTTTTCACAAACAAGGCATTTTTGCTGCAAAGCAGGAAAAATAAAAAATATTCAGTATTGCTCTTAGACAAACGTCTCTTAAATTTTACCGTGCAATAAACAAATATGCAAATTAATCTTTATTTCTTTACAAATAGAGAGCACGTTCTAAAAAAGTAAAAAAAGAATCAAAATACTTAAATAAACATTCACATTCCTTTAACAGTTGAAGGCTGGGGTTACACCCAGTGCTCCAGTATGTTTTAAGACAGAATTCTGCTCGGGAATAAATGATGACACACGATATATGAATAATATGAATAAAATCATCAAGATTTTATAATAATTAGTTCGTTGGGACAAGAAACTTACCCCCGGGAGGGGAAAATCGGTAATTTGTCTTTGCCTGACATTCTCGACCACTGTGCATCAGCAGACAGGAACGGAATTGATCAGCTGACACGAGAGACCGGAAGTCTAGGTAGTTGCGTTCCCAATGGCGCGCGATTTTAAAGACGTACGTACGTACTGTGAAGTGATTTGATTCGGTTCTTCGGCTATGCGCTATCCTTCTCCAACTGTTAACAGCCGCTGATTGCTAGAGAAGGATAGCATATGGCGGACGAACCGAACTAAATTACTTCACTGTACATACGTATTTAAAATCCAACGCGGTTGTTAAAAATAAATGAAAAGTGAGTGACGTAATAAATAAATAATGCGAACATAAATAAAAATATTTAATTTAATATATATGTAATCTTTAATTAATTAATTTATAGTTAATTTAATATATATAATCTGTAATACATATATCTCGATATGTTCATATAAAATCAGACGTGAACGTAATTGAAATTAAAAACAATTGAATACGTAAAATATTTGCTCAATATAAGATATTATAATACTCAAATATAAGATAGAAGTCTCGTATTTTTTGGCAAAATAAATATCTTTAATACTTATGTACAAAATATTACAATGCAATTCAGTATAGTACAATCTGCCCAGGTTTCAAAACTTGTCTGACATTCATATTAATCCTAGCTTCGGCGATGTAAGTTCGCGCTTTGCGCCAATCGTCCAGATTGTACGCGGGATTTTCGCGATTGTCTTCGCAATTATCGTCCCAGGGTATCTTCGACGCTGGTAAAATCCGCGGCACCCCGTGATACCTCAGACGGGAGCTTTCCGACATTATCACTACATCTCCACTCCGCAGAAAGATAGCATTAGCCGGATCTTCCTGTCTAAGACCACCAATTAGAAAGACTGCTGTCTGCCCGAAACTTATGGAGAAAAGCGGCGCTGTAACATTCATCTCCGAATGATCTGTGTGCCCCGCCAAAGTTGAGTTCATCCGGTAATAATTCACAATCGCAGCCTCTGCTTTAAAATCCGAGAAACCTAATGCTTTTGCTAAAACGGATGTTAGACCGGATAATTCCGTCGGCATGTCGCTTTTCAAGTTTTCCGAGTATAATTTCGTGTCCCAATTGTGGTGATATCCCAGAGTTGCCCATCGCAGCTTTGGTAAGAGAGTTTTAGCTCTTTCCGTTCTATACACAACAAATAAAAATAATCAAAATCTTAATATAAATATCAATAGATTTTCTTTAAACAGCTACATTTAATTAACAAAAGTCTATATATATATGTATATTCAGTAAAAATATATTCAAATCTAAGTTTTCTACTACAAAAATTACATCAGTACTAATTCAACATTCTCTTACTGAAAACATATGTCCCACCACGTTTTATTATCTAAAATATTATGAGCGTCTATGTTTAACTTGTATGGCTCCTTAGAATAATCTTTTAGACATTTTGTGATCCAGTATCGTTGGCCATTGGATGTAAATGGATTCTGAATAAAGATGAGTCCTAAGCAAAGATAAGTACGTAAGATAAGTAAGGATAATTAGGTATGTAAAATTAAATATATTAATTACTATATATAGAATTAAATATATATAGAATTACTATATATAGAATTAAATATATATATAATATATATAGAATTACTATATATAGAATTAAATATATTAATTACTATACAATTTCCTACAAAACGATGTTATTATTGTTACTTAGGAGTGATATTATATAAACAAAGATAAATAAGTACTAATATACTCTGAGAAGCAGTTCTTGATATTATTTAAGAATGATTTTAATTATTCTTTCATATAAAATTTACGCACCAGGAATATCCTGTAACTCGTAAATGCTCCATTTCTTCACCGACTTGAGGCCGAAATTATCCTCGGTCTGTTCACCTGTTACATGTGCCTCGATTTTTCTAACCTAAAAACAACATTTGCGATTAATTTTCAAAAGGACGTACGAATCGCAATATCACGTACTCTGATGCGATCTGGACTTTCTAGATCGATCACATTGCCGAAATCTGGTGCGGGATTTCGGCTTTTGTAATATTTAAAACTGTCTCGAAACATCTCTCCTCAACCGTGCGGGCCGCCATGTTTCCTTCGTGCTTCGCTGGCGCCACGCGAGATGACGCCTGCGGGCGCTTTTCTTAAATTTTGAAGCGCAATTCTAAACATGCGGAGTAAAAACCGCGTTTAATGTCCATTTCCACCAATGTACATTAACTTTAATCTCGGTTTAACTTACTCTTTATCTTTTTCTAGTTCTAAGAATTAGAAAAAGATAAACAGTAAGTTAAACCGAGATTAAAGTTAATCTACATTGGTGGAAATGGACGTAAATCATACGAAAAATATCGTAAAAAATGTATATAGAAATTATGCAGGTAGCATGACATTATTTTATAATCATATTTTATGTAATCGGATATAGAAATTATATTCTGTACAACCGTGAGTATCGTACAGAAAATCAATGAATAAAGATTTACTACGAAACGTCGTAACAGCACGCGTAAACAAAATAGATATAAAAATCGTTTGAATATTGGAGCCAAGATAGCGAAAGTGTTAAACTTGGGACTTGTACGTTTTCACAGGGTGCTTTCCATTTAGTGGCACAAGTCGACACACAAACGCCGTTCTATCTTTCTTAGCATTCAATGAGTATAAAAATTTTTTATATATAAACATATATAAAGATACATAAACCATACATAAACAGATATAAACATATATAAACATATATAAAATAAACATATATAATTATATATGTATCAAATATGTCCATACATAAAATTTTTCATATATAATTATATATAATCATATATAAATGTGTATATATATATATATATATATATATATATATAGAAAAGTTATATATGGTTATATATGAGCAATTTTATGTATGGATATATTTGATACATAATTATATATGTTTATATATGTTTATACATGTGTTTATATATATGTTTATACATGTTTATATATGTTTATATATGTTTATACAAGTTTTATATATGTTTATACATATATGAAAATTTTTTTACCGGGGTAATAAAGACAGAATGACACTTGTGTCAACTTGTGTCACTAAATGGAAAGTACCAATTGAGTCTGGTTAAAATTTTGATTGTCGCGTTGCATGAGGGAGAATTCGATTTTCTCTCATGCGTGTTTGAGCATATCGATACATTCGCAGACGTATCGTCTGACTAAGAGCGGAAAAACGTGCCTGAACCGGTGCACACGTAAACTATGCGCCACCCACTATTATTACTCAATATATACTTTGCATGTCTTCGGCAAGCTGGGAGATTACATCGGGAAAGTGCATAGACGTCTATGAGGGGCAAGGAGGGGCATATGCCCCCCTGAATTTTAATTTCTTCAATGATTTTTTAAAATAATTTTATGATTGACAACTATATAAGTTTTTGTTTGAAATTTATACAATTAAAAATAAAAATTTGCATAAATATTTGTTTAAAAAATATTACTTGAAAATACGTTCGTTTGGCATCTCTAAGTATATTTATATACTCTGCCCCCCCCCTTGAAAAAAGTTGTAAGGGCGCCCCTGGGAACGTGCGGCGGTTTTTCTCGCAGTGGTGTACCCGCATTCTCGGAAACCTTAGAGTCAACATTTAGAAGCTGCTTCTTTATCAAATTTCGGAAGTTTCCTTAAAATCAGAAATTAATTCCCACAAATAAAAAAAACCGAATAATAAATTTATTTATACGGTAGTTACAATAATATAATTTATTTATGTTATATTTATTTCTACGAATGAACAAATGATAAGTAATTTTCAAACTCTTTGCCCTGCTCACATCAAATGTAGATTAAATAAAAAAAGTGAGATTATATAAAATAATTTAATTTAGAGATCAGTATTCTCAAAAGATATATATCATTTGTTAATTTATTGTTATTTGTGACGTAATTTAAATACATATATAATGTTTCATTTGCGCAAGTGATATCAAAGGCTATCAAACAGGATTGTGAAACAATTAATGGGAGGTTACATTCCAAATTATTTAACTCTCTATCTGAAAAAAATGCCGGCTCATTACTATGAATGCACAAGTTACTCTTTATGAATATGTAAGAAGAAATTCGTATAAAGAGGAAAGTTATCTATCAGTGATGACTCCGATTAACTTTAATCACCCAGATAGCAAGGACATCTTTGACGACACTTTGACATTAAAATGACGACAAATAATATCACCTTGCTACCTGGGCAGTGATTAATTCAACCAGATTTTCTCAGAATTACTACAAAATTTCGAACCATGCAATTCGTTATCCCCAATCTTTCCGTATATTAAAAATAAAGAATTTAGTTTGTATATTTTAATAAAAAATATATGTTAATAGCTTGATAAATTAATCGGAGTTTGATCGAAGTCATCCTAAATCCGCCACTTGTTCTCGCTGCGCGTGTAATAATCGTCTGTGACTAATTTTAGCGTGCGATTTTCACATAATGCGGCATTGCCGAGAAACGACGTGATTTCATAGGATAGTTGCGAGCAGGGCAGGGCACCGTGCAGCAGCGCCTCTCAAGGCTTTTCGAAAGCCTCTACGGCGAGTAAATTAATAGACGCGGCAGGCCGCGGTAATAATGATCGTCCATTACCGTCGCGCTTCTATTCGCCATAAATCTCGCCCACCCACCCAACCTGACCACACGCTAAATCTGTTGTTCACCCGCACACCTGCGACAATCGCCGTGTATCGATCCTGTTCGATCGACCCAAATCACCGTCGAAATTGTGGAAAAAATCAGCGATTGCAAAAGTTATTAGTTAATGGAAAGAATACGTGACGATAGCGATACACGTCAAAATTATAGAACAAATTAGAGAGACCACGGAAAAAGTTACTAATTAATAAAAAGAACACAAAAATTAATTTCTTTACACTGACATAATGAGAGAAAAGTTTTTTCAAATGAAAAAAATACATTTTCTTAAAACTATATTTTTTGATACAAGTATTTGTTTGTTCTAATTAAGTTAGAAAATATTTAGTTTTAAGTAAATACACATGTTACCTTAAGTATATTATTTTGTACTTCTACATTTTTTACATTTTAATAAATATTTTAAATAACCTAATAATATTATTAAACTTAACTCAATTGTTTTCTAATATTAAAAAATTTGATTATCTTGAATATAAAAATGATCTAACAATAAATATTTTCTAGAACAAATAGAAAATAAATATTTAATTAAAAATTATAAATTTTATAAATTTTTCAATAAAAAAATTTAAGACTTGAATACAATAAATAAGCTATTAGGATCTACCGAGTAAATAATTCTTTTGTGTTAAGTAAAATTTTTTGTATCAAGATACTTTTTCTCTCAGTATACATACATTACACATTGTGATAAAGTAAAACGAGATTTTCTTATTTTTTAAAAACTTAGATTTTATCGTTTTTTTAATTTGCCTATCTTGTTTATCTTAGTTTTATTTCATGCTTGCGTTTTGTTTGAAATGAAATGTATTTTCTACGGAACACAATTACATCTATTATAACTATTATCATTAAGCTAACTTTGTAAATTCGAATTTGGAGTTGGCGTAAATATATTTTTTACAGAGTGTGTAAATTCTTCTTCCAGGCGGCCGCGTCAGTAGAAATCCTTCGTGTTGTCAGGAGACTGACGTTTCTGGCAGAATTGAGCGGTCTAGGAGTGCCTAGAGAGGAGCGCGACACGCACGCGGATCGAATGTGCCGGCGTGGCGCGGTGAGGGAGCGGTGCGCGTACTCTCCCTGACAGTTTCATGTCAACAAATGTCGCGGCCGAGGCGTCGCGCCCAGCCGAGCCAGCCAGCCTGCCAGCCAAGCCAGCCCCGGCGAGATCCGCCGGCGCGTATTCGCGGAGTCGCGCCGCAGCCAATCGCGGCGTCCCGCGACGTCACCGCCGGCCAATCGGCGCGCGCCGCGGTGACGACGCGGGCTAAATATAGCCGGTATATATCTAGGCCGGTCGCGACCGCGAATTATCCACAGTCGCGCGCCGGCGGCCGACGGAGGAGGATAAGTGGATTACCGAACGGAGCGGATTTAAGTGCGTGCGCAGTGCGCGAAGTGCGGACACGGCGCCGGACACGAAACGCTACGAAGGTAGGAATCCGATACGGATGCGCAGACGGGATGCGCTTTCGAAATCGGAACATCTGTCCCCCCCCCTCCCCGCGGTTCGCAATAAATCTCCGTCGGAATAAACCGACCGACGAGAAGGTAGCCGCGGCAGGAAGGAAGGAAGGAAGGAAGGTGCTCTCGCGTCAAATTCGGAGCACGTGTTCGCTGTAATAAACACGCCTCTGTTCGCAATAAACACGGCTCGTACGGCTATTCTCGGGCCGCGTCTGAGATTGGCGAACAGACTGCGGATTGTTTCGCGACTTTTGGCTAGGCGCGGATTTCGGTCGAGTGCGCCGCCGAGCGCGATGTGAAGTGCGCAACGTGCAACGTGACGTTGCGCACGCAAAATGATCGAAGTGCGCGCGATCGATAGTACCGCGCGATCCGTACGATCTGTTCAGTTTAATCGCACTTTCTGCACTTTTCTTGATTTTCTAGAATTATCGAAAACTCCAGTTTTTCTATATAACTTTGCGTAGAAATAAAGAAAATTACTCATATATATTATACTAAATATTTACTATATATATGTAATATATATTAACTATAACATATTATATTATTGCTGAGAGGGTAGTTTTCGTCCAAAAAATAAATAAAGATAAATAAAGACATTAACGTCCATTTCCACCAATGTAGATTAACTTTAATCTCGGTTTAACTTACTCTTTATCTTTTTCTAGTTCTAAGAATTAGAAAGAGATAAAAAGTAAGTTAAAGCGAGATTAAAGTTAATCTACATTGGTGGAAATGGACATAAATACGGCGGACGGATGGACCAGCAGTTTCAAATCGGTGCGCGAGATATCGAGATCGCAGAGTCGCGTTCGATATATCGGGGGCATCGCGTCGCGGGGCCGAAAGGAGATAACGGCGGGACGTTACGTCTTGCGACGTTACATCCGATAAGGTTATTACGTGTCGGATTGACATAATGCCTTACGCCTAGTTTGTAGTCACGCGTGATCTCCCGCAAGACCACGCGCGATCGATTTCTTCCCACGGAGGATTTTCCGATATACGCGACTCGCGGGTACGCGTAAGATTCAAATTGCGGCGCCGTGAATACTCTGAAGTCTGCTGTCAGACCGATCGCAAGCGCGATTTGGATTGATTTACGTGGGTTTTATAGCCACGGGCTCGCAATTGCTCAAGGTCGCGACGCCACGAAGTAGAACTTCGCTGCCATCATAGTTGCAATGTTGCCACAAGAGCTCGCGAGAGAATACACGTTAAATGCGCCTCGTGTGTGCTCGCTCTTATTCGCTGAGAAAACATTTGAAGAACGAGAGAGAGGGAGAATTTAAAACTTGTTTGTTCCATTTGAGGCATAGTTTTAGGAGTATTAATTCGAGTATTTTAAACATCTTATCTCATTATTGTCCATTTCTACCAATGTAGATTAACTTTAATCTCGGTTTAACTTACTCATTATCTTTTTCTAATTCTTAGAACTAGAAAAAGATAAAGAGTAAGTTAAACCGAGATTAAAGTTAATGTACATTGGTAGGAATGGACATATATCATACATTAATTATTATAATTGAAGAGTTAGCTATTTTAGATCCTCTTTTCGATGAATATTACGTTCTCGTCAATTACGAAAAGTCAATAATAATATCCATTACGAGAATATAATATTAACGATGAGTGAATTTTCCGATTATCTCGGAGAACAATTTCTGCACGCGTTTTGTGAAAGGTATTATTATTCGATCCTTATGTTATTTTATTTTATCATATCTACATTTGCTAATGTCACGTTTTATCTTTACCCCATTTTATCTCTCACATTTATTCTCTCAATGTATCTGAACTTTCGAGCGAGTTCTTTCCTCGAAACTGGTGTTCGCGAGAGAGAATAAGTGGGACGAGGCACTCGCGTATTGTGCGCCTCTCTCATGAATATGAATGTGCAGTCGCTCGTGTCTAAGCGCGTGTCTTTGAAGTTGGCTATCTATTATCGCGTTTACGAGATACACGACTTGCAGCACACCGAACGCGTGTAGCAGCCGCCGCGATTTGTGTGTAGTTAGCCCGGAATAAATTATTTCGGAATTTAGAACGCGCCCGAAAATAATTTGTTTCCCAGAGAGCTGCCGACCTCTCGTTCGCGTGTTCTGTATGGCGTACCTTCGATGTATCGACGCCGCTTCTGACAAGTCCCGCGATTTTGACAGCAGAACAACGATAAGAGAAGGATAAGATTATAAAACGCGATGAATATTTAATCGAGCAAATCTCAATGCCTTTTCTCGATCCTTCCTTTATCCAGAATAAATCTGAGAGAGATAAAGATAAAAATAATAATTAATAAAACACAATATTAGTAATGAACAATATACAATAATTACAAGAGATAATTAATATTCATTATGAGGCACAAAAGTATAGTTATTAATGTAGGATGACATTCACATTATTATTATTATTCCTTGAGAAAGAATTGCTTATTTCACGCATGTGTGCATATATCTGCATGTATACATGTATAAATAAGAAATTCTTATTCACCAAGAAACGATTATGAATACCGCTTATATTTTTGAGAAATAAAGTTGAATAGTTACAGGTAATAAAAATGATAAAATTAGATAAATTATAAAAGTTAGTCAGTTGAGTCTCATGCTATTTTCTGATTATGAATGTCAAGTATGCAAATACAATATTTTCCTGCTTTGTTTCCTCAAGCGATAATGTTATCGCACATCTTTCTTTCGATGAGATGAATGAATCAGGTATCGCATGGGATGGGCACGTCGCGTAAAAACCGTCATTACTAAATTATACGATGGATAATAAAAGAGTACTATCCTGAATATGATACTTGTGAAATTATCGGTTAAGATCGCGTGGGTGGGAGCGCTAAAAAAAGAGCATATCTAATTTAAAGAACTATCACACATACATATACGCACACATTTCTTTAAATGAATTACAGAAAATAAAAATCTAAATTAGGACAATGGAAAATAGAAATAGTAGAAATTTATTTTAGGAAAATAATAAAAATTTTATAATAATTTCGAGAATATAATAATGAGACAAGTATGTTAACATTAATTAAACTTTTTTGCAAAAATATTCTTGAGTATGTAACACCAAAAAAAATTGTTATTAAACTTAAGAGGAAAGAGTTACTGAAGAAAATTAGCTAAATTTTAGCAGCGCATTTTTTTTATCAGTCACACACAAACAGTTTGGCATTAAATTGCACGTCTCCGATGTTTGCTTTCGCCGGCAAACTTCCTCCGGCGTTGATAACCTTTGCAGAATAATAATCTTATCTCACGCATTTGCTATGCAAAGTTACGAAGGTAACCACCTCGATGCTATCTGCTCCATAATTATTGTTAGAAGGTTAAAGCCAACACGTGTGATGTGACAACCAAATTTCTTCAGAAATCTTAAAAAGAACTTCAAATTACAATGCGATCATTTATAAGTTAAAATAAATATTGCTCTCGGAAAGGTTGCAGAACATTGTACGATCGTTTCTTTTTTTCATATAGTTTCAGTATCATGTTACTTGCGAATGAATGCCAACTTGGCGCCGACCATATTAATATCGTATCGATGTTGAACTGGTTATTTTATAGTGATATTAAACGAGATTATTATGCTATCGAATTGCGATACAAATATCTTTGACGCATTAAATATAAACAAGTTCTAATATTTTATATACAATAAGTTTACATATATACATAATTAATTGTAATTTTACGTAACTTTTGAAAGAATTTTTAAAGAATTATGAAGGATAATAAGAGCAACAAAATTAATCGGTTCGTCATTTGTCGAGTTATCAGTTTTCCGTATTGAATATTTTTACTTAACTAATTCCCGATTTATAATGTCAAAATCTCAAGGTGAGACCAACTGAAGGTGATCGATGATTTTCATTTTACTATATGCTTGCACTTTTCAAGCTTAATCTGATTGTACGACACGATCGTCGCTAAACGTTTCTACGTTAGGCGATTCTTGTGGCATTTAATAGTACTTATCTATTCGAAGACGAATTGAGCATTAAAAAACGTTGTCGAATGTGGGGAAACACATGTGGAATGTGTCTCTTGGAACAGGCGGGAAAAGTTTTTACGCTGTCTTACGTGAAGCGTGGATAATCGTCGGGTAACTTAAATCACACGCTTCGCCTTCGCTAATGAACGGCTATTCTCTCTCGTACTCCGCATTTTTTGTCGCCTGAATAAGTCGTTAGATATGGCATAAATGTGGATACGCAAATATCTGTTTATTCTGGAATGAGTCCCTTAAGAACAACGTAGGACAAATGAGTTGTAATATGGCAGCTATTTTCAAGCATTACTTTAAAGAGAATTATATTTTTTATCTCAATATCGTATATATAGGCGGCGCGTGCATATATAATACATTTAGAATTTTTTGAACTAATAGTTCGAATTAATTACGTAGGAATACATAAGTAGAAACTTGTTCCTCTCTCTTTTATTTTAATTCAAAGTTATTCATGTTTTCTCAGATACAATCTTTAAATTTGCAACAAAGTAACTTAAAAAAATGGACTTACGTGTACGAAATAAATTGATTATATATTTATCATTAATCGTCGCAAATAAGATCGGTATCGCCTAATGGCATATGCGAATAATTCCGCTCGATAATATCCAGCTATCGTAACAATATACGCGTCGATATGTTTGTTTAACGCATCACGCGGCGGGGCCGTTTATCTGCACGCACGTAAGGTAAATCTCTCCCTTCCTCACCCGTAGGTATCCTTTCACGAAAGAGCCTTACTGTCATTTCTCTCTCGACGTTGTATTAGCATTTTAAATTCAATCGCGAGACATTGACGCCCTTGAGCGGTAATGGACTCTTTCTTTCTCCCTTTTCTCCCTCTTTCTGTCTCCTCCCCCCTGTTGTATCGTTTCCTCTCTCTTTCTCTACTTGCAAATCCAGTTATATCATCTCTCAGCTTTGCTGTAAGCCGAGTAGCTCATCGTTGATAAATCGGCTGCCCGTCTTTATTCCTTTTTTTTTCTTACTACGCTGTGCAACCGTAAATTTAGCTCTAACCCGCTTTTTAACGACGCGGCGCGCGCGATCGACACGCGGAAAAAATATACAGGACAGTTTGAGGGATTGAGCAGAAATACGAAATATTCGCGAACCGTCTTTCGTGAATTTTTCGATATATTCTTGGAACCGAAAAAAAAGTAAATTGGAAAGAATTGCGTCTTTAGCGAAAAATGATAAAATTCTGTTTTTTAGTAAAAATTGCGAGGAAGTGGAATTTTATGTTATTTTATTTTTATTTTTTCTTATTACTCATTCTAATAAAAATTTATTTGCGTTCAAGGCGTGTGATTATAGATACCAGACTCAAATGGCGTGTGTTTCTCTATTTAAATAACCTTATCTCTAATTTATTTATAAAATATAAAAACAAATATAAATTCTTATATATATTGATTATTTATTTATAATTTTAAATTTTAAAATAGCTTAATTTTAATTTCTATAATTTCTGAACTTACACATCTTCTAATTCTACAATCTTGCCTTTTATTTATCTTATTATTTATTTTTCTACTTTATTTTAACTTTTGTGGAGAATTGTCGAGTTTAGTGTATTTATGAACGTTCTATTTAATTAGAAATAAAATTGCAAATTAGAAGTGCATTCGGATTGTTTTGCTATTAACTAAGAATCGTATAGAGTCGTAAAAATGTTGTTAAACTTTACGATTCTTTGAAAATCCATAAAATCTTTCTTCTCGTGTGCCTTAGAGACGAGTTATCTCACAAATTCGCGCCCGTATATGCCAGTTCCTTATGAAGAGGGAGAAAGATGCGGGTTAGGGGGAGGTCTCGATCCCCATTAATCGTTCATCTCCATTAAGGTTTCGTCTCTCAGTTTCCTCGAAACGCCAACGGCAGTCGTTCTCTCGATTTGGAATCGTCGTCGATATATCAGGACCAGCGAGAGGTTCGCAATTGCGATTAATCATCTTGTAATTTGCAGAATGATCTTAACGGCGTATTGTAGAAGCTCGATTATTGGAGCGTTATTTAACCGAATGTTTGATTATCCTCGAGCGGTGTGAAACGCTCGATTATGTACGAATAACGTTGTTCTGTAAAGACACTAATGGAACATTCGGTCAAATAACGTTCCAATAATGAGGGCTTTGCTGTAAATCTACTGTGTTAAAAGCTATCAGAAAGAAACATCGAAGCAAGATGTGTTCCTCACGTTGGCGGATTATTCGATTTGCCGCTCGAAAAACACCAAGCCTGCATTCACCTGCGCCATTGTCCACCCACGCGCGACGTTCCCGAATCGCTTCATTTTCGCCTTTACGCATATAAGGGAGCCCGACACCGTATCGCGGCGAATGCAATTTTCTCTCAGCCCTTTTAAAAAAATCTTTTACGTCATCTTACGACGCGTGTTGAACCGTGCAGTCTCGTCGAGTGAATAAAATTTTAATAACATTTGCTTTCCCGTCTTATGCATACGAGGGAGAGAGAAAGTTTTAATTTTTATCGCGCAATTTTAAAAAGTTATATTCTTATTTAGACATAAAAGTGTATAGTTTAAGGCTTATACGATATTATATGTCGTTTTTAATTTTGATTGCACGAGACTATACATACCCACATAGAATAGATAAATGAATATGTACAGCATTGGCCAAGAGTATATAAGACACCTATATTTTTTCATTTATTTGAAAGCTAAAAATTGATTTATGGCACTTACTGTGAATTATTCTTTGTTTTAAGAATCCTTCAAACTTAATATGCATAATGCCGGTAACCAATAGGAAACAATACAGGTAAAAGAATTCCAGATAAATGAAAAAGATATTGGTGCCTTCTACTTTTGGCCAAGCCTGTAGATTTATTATATAAATAATATTTACAACTATTTTATGACGCACATTTAATGGATTAGCAGTAAAATTGGAAAACGGGTGAAGGACGTCGCGTAGGAAATCAGTGAAAATCTCTGAAAGTATACTTCTCGCTATAAAAAGATTTTACGAACGTGCGTGCACCCACAATGCCACTTGCGGCAGTGTAAACTCATTTTGGTAATTTTCCTCTATCTCTCGGCTAACGGTGGTGGAAGTGTTTAAACAAGGTCATTTTACTAGATAATTTATGATAGCAATGCCGCGTTGTGCGAAAACGCGGACAATACGCTTGTCAAAGGACTTAAATCATTTGCATTTATAGTGATCTTGTCAAATTCGATGTAGAAAAAATACGAATACTATGTACAATGCTGGACAAAAGTATTGGCACAGCGCGGTTATTACTATAAAACGGCCTATATCTTTAAAGAAAATGGCAGTAAAATGTTATATATATATAATTTTTATTTTTTGGTTTACATATAATTACGTAATATAAAAATTAACATAAATGTAGTTACACAAGAAATTAAAAATGTCTCCCGAGAACGTTTCATCCTTGGACGAAACTATTGACACAACTGACAAATTATGCGTATTCATATTGGTAACAAACATAAAAGAAGTAATTATAAAAAAGGATTATCAACTAAATACTAGTTGCTTTTTATATAGCCTTTCTTTATTATTACAGTTAAATGTGCCAATATTTTTGTTCAAAGATCGAATGCTCTTAAAAAAGCTTGTTATTTTTTTTTTGTGAGTACGTTGATTTATGTCAACTTATATAACGTACTATTAAATATAAAGTATAAAATAAAAATTTTTACAAAAATAAATGATTTGCTGCTATTTTCTTTGAAAATATTTACTACTTTATAGTAACAACTGTACCAATGTGTCAATATTTTTGTCCAGCACTGTAGAAATTTATGTAACAGACGTGCGTATTCAACTTCGATATTCTGTGTACGTAATCTCGGATAAAGTCAAAATAAAATTCTCTTGCGAATGATAGATCGCGTCTAGAATGGGTTTATAGGCGAGACACGCGTGCGCTGGGTTATAAGGACACAAGGACGCGCACACGTATACACAGGCGTGAAACGCAGGACGATACCCGATTACGCGTGTGTGTCGTTCACAGCGTGGACAGGAAGCATAAATTTCGTCGTGGACTCCAAACACAGCTAGCGAAAGAACACGACGCACAATGTGCGTGCGTGCGTGCTACGTTTCCTACGTTCCTAGTTCGTAAAAATAAAGGATCTGCGCGAGCCTGCGAGCCGATACTCGGTGAGTTGGAAGAAATAAAATTTCAACGTTGTCGTTCATAAAACTGGCTTATTCCAACAAGTTTTTTACGATCTATAATTCGCTGTGTGCAACTCGGAATATACATGTATGTTAAAATGTAAGGAGAATGTAAAATTACATGTCGCGAATTCTGGTACCAATTTTACGATAAATTATAGATCTACTGGATTTTAAAGCCTCAAAGTTATAGCTTTTATTATTTTCTAAGAAGTTGAAATTAATTTTTTTTATACAAATTTTATTGGATTATTGCTCAAATTCTTAAATAAATAATTTTATGTATTCTTAATTAGTAATTATTTAAATCCAAATTTTCTCTTGAATAGATAGTATTAAACTATTGCATAAAGTTAAAAAGATTTAACTTCTAATTCTAATAAACATTTAAATTTAAATTCCCTCTTCTTCTTTCTCTCTCTTTCACGTAAATATATTCATAAATTTCTAGTTATAGGCATTTTGCTGGACGAAACAAAAGTGAATAGTCTGTCAAGGTAAACTCCTTTGCTACCTAAAATTGAATTAAGCACAAGGTCTAAATTCGCGAAGTGCAGAAATGCCACGGGTTTTATGGATGTCGACGTCATGGTTCGCGACGTCGGTGAAAAGGACAGAAAAAGGACGGTAATTCGCCGTAATTAAAGCGGTATAATTGGGACAGATAGCGTCGCGCCGCCGCGTCCCTCGTCTCGCGCCAAGCCTTTGTGTTCGCTCTTCTCTTCGTCCCGTTTCGGAGGCGGAGCGAAAATAATCCTGTCCTCTTTAAACTGCAACATGAATTCCATTTAATCGCGCGCGTTGCCAATTTTCGCCAGCTTTTCGCACATCGCATCAAACATTAAAAAAAAGACTGAGAAAATGTGATGCGCGTTTTCTACTTTACAATCACGTCTTCCGCTAGCTTTTAGAAGATAAATTAAATTTCTTGCTCTGTTGTTAATTTACGTCGGTTCAACTTCAAAGAAATCATAATTCGAGACCTATTCTTTGCATGTTAGCACACATGACATCGCGAATCGAAAGTTCTCTTTTGCTTGTGTTGCAATCGCAAATTTTCGAGCTGCGCGCGGCATACTCTGAAAAGAATCGCCTATCTCCCGAAACGGGATTTGTATTTTTAGAAAGTACACTTTGCAGTACCGGATAAGCCTGTAATCCCCCCGAGGGGAAGCATTGACCTTTCGAACTCTTTTCTCTGCCGTCGCGCTGAAATTCTCGCGCGAGCATATTGTTCTCTTCGACAGGCTCGTGCTTTATCGCTTTTCCCCGCCGCGGGACGAAAGACATTACCACGCTTCTCTCTGCCATCTTAGCGACAGAAACCATAGATTTTCAACAATTGCTATATCGCTATAAGTATATCTTGTTGAAAATATTTTTGCAATTATTTTATTTATTGATCTATCTTTATCTTATTTTTTATCTTTATATTTATTTCTATACTTCTACGTTATTTTTGATTATTATTTTTATATTATATATAGGTATATTGCTCTTCCATTTTATCTTTCACTGAATTTTTATATATACTTAATTGTACTGAAGGGTTTTACCGTTGATATAAAAATAATAATAACGATATTAACGATAATGATTTTCATCTGTTGCAAATCGATGAAATTTCAGGGAACTCTATATGTTTTTCGTGGACTTTCATGATGACAAATGTTACGATAAAACTTCTGGGAGATTACGTCGATCGATCATATCGCACGTGTGTAAAATACACAATCTATCCGCCCGTATATGAGGGACTAGATTTATTCTATAAATCTATTTTATCTTAATCTTTTCATCTCCGCTATAAATCAAATATTCGTCTCATTCGCCGTAGCAAATTTTAAACAATTCCTCTTTCTTCTTTTTAACTTATTTTTATAACACGAAAATCGTCGCATTTCTAATTTCTAAAAACCATGGACATTAAAAAAAAAATGTTATTATACGTATTTACATGAGTATATTTTCATTGTTTTATTTTTTTTGAAAATAGAAGTTTCAGATGAGCTGATAAATTTCCTTGCCATTTATATTTTCGTTTTGGCAACTTCGTAGATACTCACGGATTTTTGACGTTCTGGACGTGGCAAACTGCCTCTCTCGTGGCGAGGACAAAGTCTCCATTGGGATTGCCGATTTTTACGTATTCATTTTTGGGTAGAGATCTCTAAAACAGACAGCAGGCGGAAATTTGCCGTAGCCCACATCCGCGCTTTTTACATGGGAGAGGCAAAAAGATGTTGGTCGTCGTCGTAAATTGACGCTCGTAAAACCATTCGACTTTAATGCAGCTTTCATGGGGTTTCGACGTGTAGCCCAATTCACCTCCTCCGCAGGACATTGCTATTTTCTCTTGATGCTGTTTCAACAATTTAATATCCGTACAATTTTCAGTTATTCACGAAATTTATCGGGGATGTTTTAAAAAATAAAATATTCCGAAGAAATAATTTTCTATAAAATCTGTATAAAAATAAGAGAAGAAAGAATACGGAAGAAAGAATTTTCTGTAAAATCTGTATAAAAATAAAAGAAAGAGGAGAGAGCGAGAGCATATAAAGACAAATTTTTATAACTTGTACATATTATTAAAAGAATATAAATAATATGTTTTTGGAATAATGCGTTTAAAGATCATTTTTTGATATTTTTTAGATATATTTATTTTTTATTTTGAACCTTCTCCTTTCTGATTTTTTATTAGTTAAATTTCAAATTTTCTTGATATAATGGATATAATATTTTTCAATTAAGAATATTCTTGTTTTTCTAAATCGCATAAATTTTATGAATCCTGTATAGTAGACAGGAAACATAACGATACTCTTGGATCGCGCGTCGATCAGTTCACTAACCTCCGCCGAAATATGCGGTCGGTTCCGCGTTCTATATCGCGATATGTAATTATTCTGAAGTCTGCACTCCAGATAGCATGCGGTACACACGGTACGATCTTGTTGGAATTAGGCCGCCCACGTTCGCTCGTCGTCAACACGCCGAAAAAGCGCTATAAAAGCTTTCGGTGGCCAGATGGGCACCGGTTGCGCAAACTCTCTCTCTCGTGTCCTCTCTCCTTGTTCTTCTTCTTCTTCTTCTTCTTCACTTCTTTGTCGCGATCTATCTTCCTGTTTCTGCGAGAAATACGAAAGCGATTTTCTTTTGCAGTACAATATACGCATATTATTATTTAAAAATAATATTTATATAATAATATAATGTGAAATATTTTTTATAACAAAATATATTATGTATATACACACAGATGAAAATATTTTTATCTAAAACCTAGAGTGAAATAAAAAAGAAAAAGATATTTTTATATCATGTACGGAATTCGGAGTTGTTAGAAACGTGAAACACATATGTTCCCTCGAGATGATCTCTTCCGAGTATCTTTCTCTTCCCCTCTTTCTCTCTTATTCTCTTTGGGAAAAGATTAATTACCATCAATATACGTAAGAAGGATGCTGGGATCGAAATCGAGCAATGCAAGGATTCTAAGAATTAGATACCGACGGCTTCCTAGAAACGAGGCAAGATACAACGTATCGTATAATATACATATGTATATATATATTGTTTTTTATAAATATAGCATGGGGAGTGTATCGGTTGATATGTATCGGTCAGGATAAATCCCGAAAGACATTTAAAAGAGGAACCGGTATGATTTCGCGAATATTGTTTGGAATAACTATTCCTTTTGTTCCATATTGAGAAGAATACATTTATTTTTATAAAAAATTTAATTTCATAGTTTAGTTTAAATTGAATATTTATAAAAGAATATTTATACACAAGAAGATACCGAAATATGATGGACGTAAATTTGATGGACGTATGTATGTATGTTATTCCAATTTCTTGCTGCTTTAAAAAATCCTCGAATACGTAACATAAACACTATATGATAATCGTGAAGTTAATATGCAGAATTAAATTAAACGTAGAATTAAATTATGCATATACATATATTTACGCTCAACCGGATAAAATATTATTTGACTTCTTGATTTTCTCTCTTTTTTCTAATTCGAGAATATAATTTTCTTAATTTAAAAGTGTGTATTTTTGTCCTTCTGGGTTGATTTCGTTCACTGTGTCTCGGAGAAAGATTTTGGGTAGAGAAAATCGGTCGAATACCGGCGAGTCCAAATGTGCCATACGTCAAAATCAAACGATTCCTATTTATAAGTTTAACGGCGCGGCGCGGTAAGCCAGCGGCGGCTTCGATCGGACACCTGTTCTCATTCAAACAAACGCGAAAAGGCGGCCCGATTATTATTTCAAACTGCAACGCTGCCAGTAAACTGCCAGACCCCGCCGCCTGCAAATCGCGAGTTACTTGCCATCTTGTATCGTTTTTCCAATCAAAAATTTACGAATGCTATAAAGAAGAAATAGGAAGAAATAGAATACTAGGATTTGTAACGCGCGTTTAATTTAATTTACCACTAAAATTAATAATATTTTGCCGGAAATATCATTTAATCGTTAAATTACGAAGTTACGTTTATTGTTCCTCTCTCTTTTTTTCTATCCGGTAAAATATTTTTTTATAATATTTCGTTTAAAAATTTTCGTTTTAAATGAATTTATTCACTGGAACGAATTAAATTCTTGTACATAGAACTTACAAATAAAAATTAAAATACTTAATGCATTTACAAATATGAGGAATATACCTACATATATTTCAAAGATATAATCTCAAAAATCAAGATATCCGCTCTTGCTCTTCTTCAGTTTTGAAATCAAGATGCAACTGCTGGAATATTTGACTCGACTGCCATTGAAAGCGAGAAGAGAAAGAGAAAACACACAAAAGTGTGTTTGCTCAAGCTCTCTTTCGTTTCGAGCTCATCCCACGTCTTCTACCTCGGCACATATAGGTCACTGGGTGCCGAGAGGACCCTTTGTCACGCGCGCGCATGTGGGCCCCGAAAGATCTCAGACCTGAGGAAGTCGTTTCTTCTTTTTCGTTCTCTTCTTTTTGCTCGCGAGGAGAAGAAACAGGCGGAGAAGGCGGAGGAGGAGGAGGAGGAACCGAGTGGAAGGCCGAGGAGGAGGAGTTGCAAGGGCATTAGGCCCCCCGAATACGGAACGATAAAATTCTTACGAAACACCCGCATGTGCAGAGAGCGAAAGGGAAAAGAGGTCCTCCTCCTCTGCGATTGAGCAACTCCGCGATGACTAGCTGAAGAATTTTGTGTCTCCGGTAAAAAGATTGATTTAACCGTTGAAAACACGCGTCCGCTATTGATCGCGGTTTTGTAATGATTTTCTAAATTTTCTGTATTTCTATTTTTTGCTATAAGATAATATACAAGGAGCGTCATTTTTTATCCACAATTCTTTCTTCTCCGGAAGATATATATAAATTCTCTTATTCAAGCGTTACTCTTAACAATTCTCGTTTCCTCTATATTTTACTCTTATTGATTTTAAATTATGGATGTAAGCTTTTAAATTGATTTACAATATTCTATATTAATATTAACATTGAATATGCTTATTCAAATGAGCGAAACAAAGGCGAGAGGAACGAAATACCGACCGGCCGGAAGTTGAGAATTCTCTCCGAGAGGATTGTCAGCGAACTGAGCGAACGCGGTGATGAACCAGAGCCATGTCGCGAGATCTCGACGCGTTTGCGCTTCGGAGAAAATATGTATCTTAATGCTATCTTTAATGATTTATTCACGGAGATAAAACAGCGCCACGAGTGCCGGCGCGATTGAGAGGAATGTAGCGAATTGAGGTCGAAGCGAAGTGGAAGATGCGAGAAGCGCGAGATGTAAGAGTGTCGAGCTCGAAGATGCTGAAGAGCGACACGTATGTAAGCATTAATTGAATCGCATTACGCAATTCAACGACATTTCGACAAAATATGTTTTCTATAAAAAAATTCACACATATCCTTTTTTGCGTTATAGTTGTAAACATTATAGAAAATTTTCTACAATCTGGAACATAATCGAACGAGACACGTCCTTTAAAATACTTGTAAATGCAATAGCTTCATTTGTCGAGAGAATTAGAACGAGAAATATGAGCGAAATGAAATTCCGTCGAGACAACATGTAATCGATACGTACAGATCAATACTCGAAGACTTAAATAAATTGGATTTTAATTTATTCACGATCAATATATCTCTGTATAAAATCGCTGATCACGATTCATTACCGTTATCTGATAGGGTAATGTTAATCGATGATTTGTAAGACGCGAGAGAGACCGTGAAAGTGACAGGGCGACGAGTTATCGTTAAATACGAAAATTAATAGTAATTGAAATAAATTTCTCGGATCGAGTTGAGCGCAATATGTATGCAAAATATTTTTAATTGTGATATAATAGTAAAACAAAATTCAATGAGACTTTCTGCTTATTAACATTTATTTATATTTATTATATTTATATTTATTTTTATATACTTTTTATTACTTACGATTTTATAATGTAATATAATAGATGACTATAGCTAATCACATACTAATATTTAAAATTAATTTATTCAAATATATTCTAAACTCTTTCTTTCTTAGCGACTTTTGCCGGTAAGACACTATGATTTTTCTACGCATTTCCGGCGTTACGTAAGCCTTTCATCAGCAGTCCGTGCCCGTAAAAATATCGAAGTATAATGAATATCCGGGGGGGTGTATTCGGTGTGTGAAAAATGTGCGAGAAAATTCGTCGTGGGTGGGCCGAGCAAGCAAGCGGGCGAGCAAGAACTAAAAGGTTGTCAATCCCTGTCAAGAATAATTTTGATAGACGCTTCCACCGCAGAGATCGACCAAACGCGATCAGACAGATAATCGGCCCATTTTTCAACACCTAACCGCAGCTGGAAACACAGTGTGAACTCAAAAGAGAGAAACGGCGTACGGAAACCCTTGAATTTGCTTGAGAAAAAATGAAATGTAAAATTGGCCAATAAGATCCTCTGATTTTTCTACGCATTTTGAAAAGCATACGTTACGTAATCTTCACAAATAGCTTGCGCACAAGGTAGCAAAATATAATAAATATTCACATTTATTATATAGTCATATATATTCATATAATTTACAACTTATAATATTTTCGTATAAATTATCATAATTCATATCAATGTAGTATGTTAACGAATATTAATTATAACTCAATGTACGCATAAGCCAATGGCATAAAAAATCTACGCATCTGAAAAAAAGAAAAGCAAACAAGAGTGAACTATTTATTAAGTTATTTTTGTACCTTTTCCTGGATGTAGAAAAATTAATATTTCATAACACGCATTAATTCATATCGTAACAAACAAGCACGAAAGATTGCGCGGAATATGCATATAGATATTTTAATTTATACAATTTTTAATTCAAAATAAGCATTATAAAAAATTAATTGTTAATAGGTATTAAATGGAACTGGCGGAATTCTCACGAGACAGCTCGGCGAGATCGTCTTCTCGATCATATCTCGTTATCAACAATTCAATTGTACAGGTGCTGCCGAGTCAGCTTGGCCCGTAGGCGGGTGCATGTATCGATCATTGATAGATCGCGAAGGTCGCGATCGCATCGATAAGAATCTGCCGTTTCCGACGTGACTACGGTATCGTCGTCCTACGTCCTTGCCTGGAAAAAGACAATGATAAATATTTATATTCAAGTGTAATTTTAGTATCTATATTTAATATACTTAAAGTGTGATTGTTCGATATTTAAGCTATATATGATATTTAGAAAAATATTATTTGTTATATATATCAAGAAGTTTCAATTATATTACGAAAATATTCTTCGCGCGCGCGCGCGCGCACGCACGCACGCGCACACACACACACAC
>NJRL01000699.1:64157-86170 GCA_003063815.1 Aphaenogaster rudis | reverse complement strand
ACACATGATGGGCAAAATCCGACCAGCAACCTCCCCGTGGTGCTCATTGGGTAATGCTAATGCTGGCGGTAAATGAACAAAAATGCATGGGCTGCATGGGTAACTGTGATATGCCGAAACTTCTCGAAAAAAAATCGTATAAACCTCTTTTTTTTTTTAATTGCAGGCAAAAGTCCATACTTTACGATAATTATGATGACATTTGGGAAAAAAATTTATTCCACCCCGTAGAATTCGTCAAACTATGCAATATTTTGGAGAAAAAACACGTTCTTACTTTTAAAGTGATGGCGGGAGGAGGGGAGGACAGAATCAAAATCTATCGAAAGTTCCTGAAAATAGAGACTTTACCCTTTAAAATAAAAAAAAATTTTTTCAAATACGACAATTTTTCGCGGAGATACGCTTATTTGAAGTTAGGTAAAATTTCGAAAGAATTGAGTGTTGCGTTAATTTTGTTGAGTAGTGTAAAATTAATTTGGACTACAGAGGGTTAAAATTCCATATTTTGTAGAAGATAATTTTTTATTTTTTTAGGATCTTTATGTAGTTGGTGATTTATAAACAATAAATAAAGTTTTATGATTGCTTTTTTCTGAACTTTATTTCCTACTCCTTTCCTTTATTAATTTTAATATGAACATTCAGGGAGTAATAATAAAATAGAAAGAAGACGTTACGTTGCATTAATAATTTGTAATAAAAAATTAATAAACTTTATAATTTTGATATCAGATCAGGATAAATTATATACAAAATTCTAACAACTAATTTTTTAAAAAATCTCTTGATATCTTTTTATTACACAAAAAAATCCCTGAATCTTTCCGATAATTTTGATTTTCCAGAAAAGTGACAATTCTGCTCACTAAAAACGAAACCGAAAAATTTGCAAGCAATTTAGAAACATAGGACAACAAACTCGAATTCAGAACTTCTGAAGAAAAAATTAATTAATTATCAAATTTTTATTATTTTTTAAATTATAAATTACCTGTTTTACACATACGTGTAAAAAACTTGGATTATCCGATTTTAATGAGATAGCATTCTGATGTTGGATCTGTTTGTTTTAATTGCATTTTTCACATTCTCTATTTTCTTTCTAATTTTCTTTCAAAATCTAGATGTATATCCGTTTTATTTCAATCATAAATTTTTTTATTATTTATATAAATTGCGATATAAATTGATTGTAAAAAAAATATCACATGTCGTTAATTGAATGAGAAAACGCAAGAAAATGCAGTTAAAACGAGCAATCTAAATGCTCATTGAATAAAATTCACGTAAATACATAGCGATTCGATTCCATCTTGGCAGTTCTGGCGGTAGCTTAGAAACATCTCTCGATTCCAAACCAGACGACGAATCCTTTCGATCCTTCTTGTGTCCTTGACTGTTGTTGCGACTATTCGCGTGTGCGAATAAATTAATTCCGACAAGCGCTGTCGAGCCATCTCGGCAGTTTCGGTATTCGCGAATTTGCATGCCGCGCACAGGACCGTTTGTTTACAGCACGAAGTGCAAGCTGCTAAAATTAGCGAAATCTTGAAAGCACGAAGAAGTAACGCTTGCATCTTATTAATGGCTACAGATTACGTGTTTGTAATCGCGATAGAAGAAATATATATATATATTTTTTTTATTCTTCTAAGATTTCCATTTCTATTTCATCATATTATTGAGCAGATTTAACGCTTTTAATTTAAATATAGAATAACGAATGTTGTATATGGAATTTTGTGATAAAATTTGACGAGATAAATTTCGTACTTTATTTTTGAGTAATACATAGGTATAATACCTAAATTTATTAATCTGCAAAAAACTCCGTACATTGTAGATTTTACAAATAGAATTTTTAATCAAACGGAATTTATCGTGACTGTTAAAGAACGTCAGGGTATGTTTCGATATATAAGGTAAAAATGAATAAATAAGACCGCGTGGCTGATATAAATGTTTCGGAAATGCATTGTAACGTTACAACAGATACTCGCGTATTTTCTTATTCAAAGATCATCCCGAGCTCTATTCGGGTCCGTTGATTAACACCTCCATATCTATTCTTGCTAATTCTTGCTAACGCGCGCGAAAGTGCAACGAGCTGCGAATGATTAGCATCTTCTCTCAAACAATTTATCTGTCTTTATTATTCAATAGACAACCGATAGATTTTTACGTAAAATATTTACACGATTTTCGTCAGTCAAAATCACGAAGGCTTCAGAATAGGGATCCGGACACAAAGATTCGCAAATTTTCCAACGGCGAGATTCGGAACATCCAAATTTCCCTACTCTTTTAAGAACTCCTATTCACCTTTCAAAGTCAGAACATCAAAAGTTTCGCGAACCTTAAGGACATAAACAAATAAAATCTCCTAATGACAAAATTGAAGATTCAAGAAATCTCCTTATTTTTCTAAAAAAAAAATATAGAAGACGCCAGAAACGAGAGTGCCCAGAGTTCTTGCCTTTTGCAAATTGGAGAAATTCAAAACTATTTCCTGTATAACTCCTTTAAGGCTTCCTTTCGAGATCTCGAAACCTCAGGACCTCAACATCACGGGGATCTTCAAGGCCTGCTTTTCGCATTTCAAAGGATTTCAAAAGTTTCAAACCCGAAGAATCGAAATAACTGCAATTTCCTAAAAAAAATTGAAGATACCCAAGAAATTTCCTTATTCTCGCGGAGTGGAAGACGTCGGGATAAAAAATGCGGAAATCCTTGTCGTTTGCAGCTGACGCCGGAGGACGAGGAGCGACGCCGGCGGCGGCGCGAGCGCAACAAGATCGCGGCGACCAAGTGCCGGCTGAAGAAGCGCGAGAAAACTGTGATCCTTGTGCAGGAATCCGAAATCCTCGAGACCCAAAACCACGACCTGAAGTCCCAGATCCAAGAGCTGGAGACGCAGAGGCGCAGGCTGGTCGACATGCTGAGCCTCCACGGTCCGACCTGCTTGAAGCAGGGCGTGGACACGACGTCGTATCAGCAGTTCACCGAGCCCGTTCAGCTGCCCAGCTATCAGGACAATTTTGTGCCACAGCAACCCCCGCCAGCCCTGAATCAGCCGCAGAACTGCGTCACCGACTACCCAGTGAAGGTCGAGGAGTACGAGACCGATTTCTACCGGCAGGGTAGCCCCTTCGTGCCGACAACGTCGGACGCCGGTTGCACGGTTTAGCGAAACGGCGAAAATCGTTTTTCTTCGCCATCTCGAGGGAGGGAGGATCGTCGAGAAGCCCGGAACGCGTGTATAGTAATTGAAGGTTCTTGAAGTATTAAAGACGGTCTCACCAACATTAATTTAGTTTGGCCAAGAATTTCAAAACAGAACTTCAAAACATGTCTAAAAAATATCCGTGGAACATACTATCATAAAAAAATATATTTTTTTTGTTCCGCAGGCAAATGATAAAATTAATGAAGATTGAAAATTATATAGTGAATTTTAATTGACGTTGGTGAAAGTGTCTCTTCGCGAATCCAATTTTAAAGATTTTTAATTTTTATTTGATTCAACTTTTTTATTGCTCGCAGAATAAAACCTTGTTATAAAATTTCAATTATAAATTGAAAGCTATGAGGAAATATTCGAAAGAAATTTTGATACTTAATATAAATATATATATCAGTATATATTCTATGTTATATATTCTATAGTTTGCACGTCACACAGAATTTTATTTCACATATTATAAATTTGATTTTTAGTTATTTTAATTATGTATAATATTATACAAAACTTTTATTTTTGAATTATATATTTTGAGCAAGATTGCTTTGCTCGATGAAATGGTTGGCGTCAAGATGCCGATGACGGCAGGATTATGCATTCCATGTACAAGGTATCGGAGAATTGAGAAAGTGATTTCGTTGATTATCTTTAATTTTTATAATTCTTAACTCTTTAGTTTTCTAAACGAGCCGTCCGAGCTTCTCACCGTTCGTCTCCCCCGATCGTAAGTCCGTAGCTCGTAAGTCGATTATTCTATCGTAAACGCGAACAATGATTTTTATCTTTCGTCTTTCTCTTCGTCCATCGATCTTTTCTTCTCCTTTTTTCTTGTTTCACTTTTTCCTTTCCTTTTTTTTTCTAACGAGCTCTTGTTATACTCGAGAAACGTTCGACGTAGAGAACGCTTGGAGACATTCCTTCGTAATAACCGTACTGTGACATTCTCTTATAAGGCCTTTAATTAATAATATAATCGATAATGTAAGATAAGGTCGGACTGTTCCAGCGATGCTCGCTTATTTGCAAGAATTATTACTGTTATTTAGAATATCTAATAAAAATTATCAAACTGCAATATATCAATAGAAAAGTTTTACCAGTGATTAGGAATATTATTAATTTTAGTTATGTTAATTATACTATTAATTTTCTGATTCTTTTGATTTATATTCTTTTTAGTTATCTATATAAAAAGATCACTTCTCTATTAATAATATAACGAGACTGAGTCTGCTTCTATATTTTTTAGTGAGTTCGGATCGACGAATAACATTATTCTCTTTGTTTATTTTCTTTTTCATACTTGTCGCGCCAATAAAAAAACTAGTAAGACGAGTGAGCATCGCTAAAACATATTCCGTTGTTAAATAATAAGCGAAAATCGAGACGCCGCGTCGAATATTGACGATAATTGGAGAGAACTTATTTTCAAACCGTTTTAAAATCACACTTTTCGAAAAAGCATGAGAAAACTTTAAGATTCTCAATGTTTAAGATTAAAAAAATTTGTTGGAGGTTGGTTTTGAAGTTTTAAAAAACTTTTATATCAATTTAATAAATTCCCATTTTAAGAAAAAGTTTAAAACGTTTTGGAAATAAGTCCTTTAATTTCGCAAAGCGCGTGTCTCGAATTTGCGAGACAGTGAGAAAGAGAGTACACGTGAGTACCCCGGTGTAGGTAAGTCTTCTCTATCATTGATATTGATTATCAAGGAGTCGATAATGTGCGTTCAGAGGATACTTATAATTATACGAGTAACGAGAATGATATTTAATATTATATATGTACGTACGCATATATTTTATACAAATGCATATTATATATATATATATTATATACTATATATAATATGTGTATAATTATATATATATATGTATATATATGTAAATGTATATACATATATGTATATATAATATACAACGCGCAAACAATTGCATAAATAAGTGCACGCCATTAACAATTAATGAACACTTAATTACATGACGATTTTTAAATATTAGATTCGTTGGAGAACCGAGAATTACGTGCCTAACGACATACCTCAATTTAGTTTCGTTTTCCCCCTCAGTGCGTTTGCAAATTGAGATTTTATTGCGGTTAAAGATCTTGGATGTAGTTGCCAATATTCACATGAAAACTTATACAAACGGATAGAAAAAAGCATGGAAATGCCAAAGAAAACTGCGAGAAAGCACGACATAACATGTCTTGTAATTCTATAATAATTGTTACAAGTTTGCTGAGCAAATTCTATATGTGTTTTTTTAGAATTACTTGATATTTGCAAAATCGGAAAAACGATTTTTGTTTTAAATATATTTTTCCTACAATTTCCTATAATATTTGAAATATATATATTTTACAATTATAAATAAAATCTATTTCCAGTTTTTGTCGCGTCTTGGAATAATTTTGAATCACTTGTAAGATTTCTCCATATTATTATTTATCTTTGTTTTATTTTTTAATTTGGCAAACACACTTTGGGCTACGCTTATAAGATGATTTTTCACGTAATCTATGGAAATCAGTCGTTAGCGGAATGATGTAATTATATTAATTAACGAAGAAAAACGCTTATACAAATCCGCGAACTAAACGACTTTCCCTCTTCGGAGTGTTGCTGCAGATTGATAAAATAATTCTTGATAATATAGTACGAAACTCGAGAAACTTTTCCGGCGCTTCGCGAACAAAGCAAAGCGGGACAAAGTCTTCCGCGTCTTTTTCCCTCTCTTTCCTTTCGATAGTATACGGAATTTACGAAATCATGTAAAATCCGAGTATGACTTTTCTGTAAATCACAAAAGAGAGAGAAAGAGAGAGAGAGAACATGGCAGTCATGCCAGTATCACACAACAGCGATACGTGAATGGTGCTAGAAAAATATTACCTTCTTTTTATAGAATTTTTATCAAGTTGCCAGAACAGAGTATTTAATAGTTTAATGTGCCCTTAGAGGAATAATAAATTTCTATCTATCTATTTAATAGTTTAATGTATTAAATGTCAGATTGGGAGATATTTTATTTCGAAATTGGAAAGTAATATTATTAATTAAGCTAATGTTTCACAGCTCCGATGTTAAGAATTTTGTTAAAAGCGCTTCCGTAAACTTACATTTGCGCAACTTATCTTTACGATTCTAAATAGCCCGTTCTGTTATTCAAATACTGCCAATACTAAGATCCCGGATATCGTGGCTTCTAGTATCTAAGGACTTGTCTATTTCTTTTTTTATCAGTAAACCGAAGAATTCGTTTTTTCTTTTAGAAAGTAAGCGCCGCTTTTTGGAGCAGTGTTAATAAGTTGCGAAATAGTAAAAAAAACTGCGTGCCAGATTTTTACAAGATTATTATTATATCTTTTACATATATTACTCAGTACCTGGTTATGGTTTTCCATGCAACATGGCCGTTTTTCTCGTAAATTTTTTTCTGGTTAATATACTTTGCGCGAACAAGATAGATAAACGGCCGACAAAATTTTATCGTTATAACCTGAGGAAAAATTTTATTCTTTAAATAAAAGTGTCTTCAATACTAAAAAATGATCCGACTTTTTAGGATTCCCTCTTATGCTAGGATTTTATTCAGAAATTTTCAAGTGTTGAAATAGAAATTTTATCATAAAAGAATATAATTAATACATAAAAATCGAAACTACTGATTATATATATTTTTATAACTTTCAAACAAAAAACTGTTGCAATTGTTTCTTACAATTAGTCTCTGTACATTTATGTTCAAGATATTGTAACCATTTCTTAATTTCATTTTAAATCTTATTTTTTATAGTACGTACAATTGGTATATATAAAAAAGATAGGTAATTTTTTAGATAACTTTTATTACAAAACTCATTAATATTATTCACACGCCTCTCATCTATCTCACTCACAAAATCAATTCAGGACATAGCAAATACATTTTTGTTTTATAAATAAGAGTAAGAAGGGACATGCAACAACGGAAGTAGTCTTACGAAACCTTATCAATAATTGCCTTAAGAATATTGATGAGAATCTTCAACATTAATTCTATGAACCTCTGAAAATAAAAAAACATTTAAATATCTTCTTCAATGATTAAAAATAAAATAGCAATCCTGCAAATACTTACACAATGATATTGTTGATTGGGATGTGGATTAGCTTAACAAAGAATCCTATAAAGCCCATTATACAGAAACCGATTGCAGTAGCAATAGCAATCTTCTGAAATTCTATAATACATAAAAAACGAGTTATGACCAACCATTACATTCCTCGTTTACATGTAGTGTAATAAAAATTAAATTACCTTTGCGATCAGGCTTGGTGCATCTTTTGACAAGCCGGATGCTATCCTTGGCGAACTGACGGCCAGGTTCAGTGAGCTTCTTGATTTGGTCCATGGCGATTGAGAAACTGCAAAAGAAATAACAGTTACTTAAGAACGGTTTCAAAAACACCTAATCAATCAAATAGTACAAATATCTAGAATATATTCCCCAATGTTTTAAACAATTTTCAAACATTCTTCGAGCTTCCATATTGAGCAACAGTGATTGATTATATTTTATGATAATGTTATAATAATAGGTTTGCTTTTTGTAGCTATACTATATTATACTTTCTGTACTTAAAACAAAATAGCCGAATAATTGGGCATTGCAGAAAAAAAGAAGGAAAATAAAAAGTAAAGTTAATAATAAAAATTACATAAAACAAATCTATCATTATATTCATGTCAGAATGCAGTGCCTGAAAGATACTTTACTCAGCACACAAATACAAGAAGGTCTTTACACTTTGATACAGTAAATAAAATCTGTGTTACGAGAACCTCTAACTTATATGCGAACAAAAGAAAAATATTGGTCGATTATTTTATGTAACACCATCAAATTCTTGTCACAATATTTCGGTTCGCCAAAAATACTTCATTCACATCGATACAAAGATATATTCTTGGGCAACAAATGAGAACTGGGTTATGTCAATAAGCTTGAATCTTTTCACAGAGAACATGCAGGCGGAGAAGAATACTTTCTTGCGAAAGAAGAATAAAATCCATACGCAAAAATAATCGAACAGGACAGAGACACGCGATACTCACGTTACGCGTTACACACGAGCACACTAGACGAAATGTCGTTTCCAACAAACTCTGGGATGTACTGTTCTTTACGATGCGCGAGTACTCAAAACGCTACGTGGACGGTGCGCTGTCAGAACGTCACTTCCTCACGACTGATGCTGGCACCGAAGCGCTGCGACGCCGCGACGCGGGAGTGATTTAAACAACTGTGATGAGATTTCATACCTCAGTCGATACTGTTCTGCGTGGGAAGCTCACTGGGTATCTAACATAATCATAAATGGTATGTACATATAACTCAACAATCAATAATTGTGGTATTCACAATCTGATCTTGTATTTAAGATCGTCTTAAGTCGGATTTTAAGTGATCTTCAGATTCCAACCAACGAAATAACCATATGACATTTGAAACTATAATTTCACCTAAGGTGCTTGGCGAAATAATTTTAATTAAACGTATAATAAGTATTACATAATTTAGTTGGCTTAACTAAACAAAATTTGCTCTTTTATAATTATTACAAATGTTTATAACTGTCTCTTATACACATCTAGATGTGTATAAGAGACAGCTCTGGGATGTACTGTTCTTTACGATGCGCGAGTACTCAAAACGCTACGTGGACGGTGCGCTGTCAGGACGTCACTTCCTCACGACTGATGCTGGCACCGAAGCGCTGCGACGCCGCGACGCGGGAGTGATTTAAACAACTGTGATGAGATTTCATACCTCAGTCGATACTGTTCTGCGTGGGAAGCTCACTGGGTATCTAACATAATCATAAATGGTACATACTCAACAATCAATAATTGTGGTATTCACAATCTGATCTTGTATTTAAGATCGTCTTAAGTCGGATTTTAAGTGATCTTCAGATTCCAACCAACGAAATAACCATATGACATTTGAAACTATAATTTCACCTAAGGTGCTTGGCGAAATAATTTTAATTAAACGTATAATAAGTATTACATTATTTAGTTGGCTTAACTAAACAAAATTTGCTCTTTTATAATTATTACAAATGTTTATAATTATTACAAAATATTTTGTTATTATTATTATAATCGGTAATAATAATCAAATACTTCAAAAGAAAGTATACTAAATGCATCTCACAAGTTTACCAAGAATTTTTTTTTTAATGTACTTAAAATGATCGAGCTACGATCGTGCAGTAACAACGTGAAATTCACAATACAACAATTGTAATTGCAATGTAACCATAATTAATTTAATTATTGCTGTTTTATGCCCAGCAACACAACACAAAATAAATAAACATGCTTATTTCACATATAAATGAGACGATTTTAAATATAAGATTGATCTATAATTATCTTTAAATAATGTGAGAAATTGGGGAATGTATTTTGTATGCTTATATGTTGTTTCGGTCAAAGCATGATAGTTTCTGTCGGATGGTTCCTTTTTTCGTTTCTTAGTTGAAAATAAAAAAATTGATTTTTTAAAATTGAAATCCAAGTTACTCTGCGTTTTATAGAATTGTTCTACGATATGAAAGTAGTACTTTAATGGTATCAAATATCTTCTCGATGAAATACAAGTGGAATTAAAATTGCGTTAAACTTTAACGTTAAAACTTTAACTTTCTTTATTTTATACATTGCATACTTTTGTTGAAAAGTTTTATTGGGTGCTTTCCAGCAACGTACACAGGCGACACTGTGTAACACAGTGAATCATTTCATCCTTGTTGTTTGCCAATGTTACACAGTGTCCTTGCTGGAGAGCTCCCATTATCTACTTGAGATTCTTTGAAAAAGCATGAAGTTTTTTTTAACGATAAAAGTATGTATGATGTATGATTCGGCAACATTAAATAAAAAATTTAAATATGTTTCTCTTCGAAAGCAGACAACATTTAAAATTTAAAAAAATGAAGATTACCAACGAGTTATCACATTACATCCTTCATCATTATATTTTATTTTATTTTTGAAGAGGCGATTTGAAAATTGTACTACTCTTATTAAACAAATAATTTAAAGGTTTTTATTTATAGCGAGTAGAAATCGAAAGAACACATTACATTAATGAAACAACGTATGCGAAACTATAAAAGTCGCGAAAAGGATACTTATATAAAATAATTCTCATTATATTATCTATTATGCGTAACAACAAATAAATTTTTGAATTTGCGTATTTATATTACATTTATTTTTATGTATACATTACAAATTATATAATTAAATATATAAAAATAAAAATATATAATGTTAACATTACATATATAAGGAATAGTTTAAGCATATATTTTATCTTTTGTCAATGTTTTTATCAATATTAAAAATTTGATAACGAAATTTCTTAACACATGCAAACGTGAAACGAAATTGCATCAAGCCATTTATGAAATCATTTGCAATAACAATGGTCTATCATTAGCGTAATGAGATGAATTATGTTTTCGTGTTAGATAAGCTATAACGCGCTTATAAATTTAAGTGCGAGGATTGCATGCAACATCATTAATATCTGCGTGAAAATCGTGGAAACAACATGACGCGGATCAGTGTCATTTTTTCGTTATTATGTGTTCTGTATGGCATAACGTCCTCCTTTGCCTTCGTTTTTGAGGACTGCGGTAAGTGTGCACTTTAATAATTTTGGAAAACTTTTCTGCAAGAAAGTTAATTAATTATTATTTCTTTAGCAAGACTGTCCGTTATTAGTTAATTAAAGCGAATAAGACTAATAATATAGTTATTAGTATGTCCTTCCATGTGGCAATTTGCATTGCCTATGAAACGGACAAATTTATATTTATATTATAAGAATTATTTAATATGTCTATATTCGGTTTTTATATCTGTAAAGTATCCTAATTATTCGGATCGTGTGAGATGTTCTTTTTGTTACAAATCCTTTGGACAATTCGAAATTAATTTTATCTGAACAAAAATATAATTTTGATGCGATAATAAAATATATAAGAAAAATATATATAATGATAAACACTAGAAAGTTCGAAAATTGGAGAAAATGCAATCAATGATTTTTTCGATATATTATTTGCTGTGCTATGGAAAAATCATCTCTAAATTTATCAAAGAATTTGCAATCAAAAAGTAATTTTAGAATATCGATCCTCTTTGGTTTTTTCAAAGCACTGATAAAAATTATTCATTATTAAAACTCAGAATTATTGCTTATGAAGCAAAAAATTCTATTTCAGAATTATTCCTTAAAGTGAAAAATTTTATTTTATGCTCAAAAGTTTAATTATTAAAATCGAAAATTAATTTTCATCAAAGAAAAGGGGAACTAAGCCAGTACAAACAACAATTAAATTCCACTAATTTCATAAATGGCGAGCGATAAGAATCTTATGAAATCACTCGAAGATTCCTGTTACTAATAGCGTATTATCCATTGCTTGGCTTTTATGGTTAATTATAAATTGGAGGGAGAATGTTTACACGCAATATTCTTACTTAAGAATGTAATAGCGGAAGCTATTAGCAACATTACACGCTAAGCTAATTTAATTACATATGCTTTGGATGTTCATCTGATTACATATAATTATTTTGCAGCTTACACGTAATTTTCTATCACTGTGAAATGTAATTACAGAAAACTAGCAATATATAAAGAGAGCGTCTTTATGCAAATGTCTTACGTCTTTGTACAATCATTGAGTTAATTAATTTATTAAATTAAATTCACATGTTGAATAAATTACATTTATAATGCTCAACCAAGTTTGTGTATAATACAAATCATTTATTTGTGGTATATATACTTACAAATTTTGCACCTACTCCAGGTTCGGAAATAGGCAAGTTCAATGAGATCTCGATTTCAAGCTGCGATGTGTCCGACGAGAGATGCACGTTTCCCCGTGAAAAGGATATACACGTATCCATCAAATTTACACCAAGTTAGTAAAATAATTGTACTTCAGTGTCGTACACTTTTTTGAACATTAGAAAATTTTTGATATTGCTGGAAGGAGTGATTAGATGGTTACTGATTCAGAATTCAATTTTTACTTAGAATTTCAAATTATAAGCTTACAAAGATGATGTAATAATTTTGTTTATAAAATATCGATTGTATTGAGATCATATTAATATATTTTTTTACAGTCAAAGATATCCCGAACGTCATAGCGTATGCATTTGGCGTGGTGATGGACGTAGCTATACCCTTTCCCTTGGAAAATCCTGAAATATGCAAAAATCCGGATACCGGGCTCAAATGTCCTTTAAAACAGGATCAGGAGGCTGAATACAAAGCTACATTCGCCGTAGAAAAAAAAATCCCCGCGGTAATCCCGCTTAGAATTAAATAACAATATTAATTAATCTGTGTTTCTTTTTGCTTCCTCATAGAGGAAGCTTTGTTTTCGTAAAAAAATTTTTTTTTCAGTTTTTAATGCCAATGTGTTTAGAATCTTCTGAAACGTCGAAAATTTATATTTTTACAAAATGTCCGTGTGTATGTACGTGTGTATGTGTGTGCGGATTGGATGTTTGTGAACGCTGTAACTTTCGTAAATTTTGAGATATCGGGTTCGTTTTTTTTTAAAACGAAAGAGAATTTTTTAAGGAAGATCCCTATTGAATTGTGCGATGATCGGTAACAGGATTCGTTTTGCGCTCATATTTATAAAATTTTTAATTTTTTCTAAATTTTTATTTTAGGTTTTTTCTCAATTTTTACTATTGAAACCCCATTTTTTTATTGCTTATTCTTATTGCTTACTTCGAGAGCTTTTAAAAACACTATAATAAAGTATTTTTTCATTAAGTACTTTTCGAGTAATGAAATGTGTACGTTTATATAAAATTGTAATCTTTAAACTTTTGTAACTCGACAAGTACATAATGAAGAAATACTTTATTATAGTGTTTTTAAAAGCTCTTGAAATAAGCTATAAGAATATACAATAAAAAAATAAGGTTTCAATATTAGAAATTGAAAGAGAGCCTAAAAAATAAAAATTATAAAAAAATTAAAAATTATATTTAAAAAAAACCCCTTTACCGATCATCACCAAATACAATTTCATTACATATTCTTATAGCTTACTTCGAAAGCTTTTAAAAACACTATAATGAAGTAATTTTTCATTATGTACTTATTGAGTTACAAAAGTTTGAAGATTACAGTTTTATATGAACATACACACTTCATTACTCGAAAAGTATTTTATGAAAAAATACTTTATTATAGTGTTTTGAAAAGCACTCGAAGTAAGCAATAAGAATATGCAATAAAAAAGTGGGGTTTCAATAGTAAAAATTGAAAAAAAAACCTAAAATAAAAATTTAGAAAAAATTAAAAATTTTATGAGAACCCTGTTACCGATCATCGCACAATTCAATAGAGATCTTCTTCAAAAAATTCTCTTTTGTTTAAAAAAAAAAAACAAACTCGATATCTCAAAATTTGCGGAAGTCACAGCGTTCACAAACATCCAATCCGCACACACATACACACATACATATTTTAGGTTTTTTTCAATTTTACTATTGAAACCCTACTTTTTTATTGCATATTCTTATAGCTTACTTCGAGAGCTTTTCAAAATACTATAACAAAGTATTTTTTTATTAAGTACTTTTCGAGTAATAAAGTGTATACGTTCATATAAAATTGTAATCTTCAAACTTTCGTTGATTCACAAAGCTTCCTCTATGAGGAAGCCAAACGAAAAAAAAAGAAGAAATAAAGAAAAACTTTCTGATGAGGAAGCACTGTGCAAATTTTTAATTTGCACACTTTTTTAAAATCTATATTAAATCTTTAATCTACATTTTTAAAACTTTTTATTATTTATATTTGGATGTATATTATTTTTTAAATTTTAATTATTTTATCATTAAATCATTTCTATTTTTTTAGTTGAGTGTCGACGTTATGTGGGAATTTAGAAACGACCAGGATGAGAAGATTATATGTATAAAATTACCGGTGAAAATTGTATAAAAATGGAGCTGGCACTTTTATAACGATTATGACAGATTTTTGGACCCCGGTATCGATGTAAACACGTTACTTTTTAAACAATGGATCTCGCTGCATTTTCAACGCATGTCGACGCAAATTTCACCGATTAAAATTGTGGGAATAATAAATGATAGAAAAAAGGTCTTAATGATGTTTGTATTTAAAGAAAATACTATATAGATACTCTTTTAATCTTAAAATATCTAAACTTACTTTGCATGTATTGCAAAGATAAAGAATATCACAAGACGATTTTTATTTTTACACATTTTCTACTGTTACTATCGAAAACATAACGCAAGAAAAAATCTGTTTACTCCGTTTTATATTCCGAAATACGCAACAAGAATTTTGAATATTATAGCGTCACATTTAACGCCATAATTGTTATCTTTTTGTACGTTATCTTTTCATTTAATCACGTAATCTCTTTATAACTTAACTCTACATTTAAGTTCTCTAAAACATTATACAAAAAAATTAAGTAAAAAAAGGAAAGTAAAAGAATATCATAAAATAAAAAAACCTCGAGAATGGAAAAGGCAATCAATTGTTAAAAAAAAAATAAAAGAAGAAATGTCCATCATTGAAAGATGATGAACTTCCGCTCGATCGGTACCTCGGCAACGAGAACCGATTGGCGGCGCTCTCTTAGGTACCGGGGGATGCGGCATGTTTTATGACAACTACAGTCATGAGTCAACAGTGGCAGTGGCTGTTATTAGTCGCGTAGAAGCCGTACGAGCAACAGCAACATGAGTTCAGTGACGATCGTCGCGTTTTTCTTCGCGCTGTGTTCCGCGTCCTGTCACGCCTTCATGTTCGACAATTGCGGTGAGTGCGCGTTTATTATCGCTAATCTGGGACTGGGGAGAAAATTATTTTGCAACAAACTTGCGCCGAATAAAAAATATTAATGTTAATAGTAATAATCACGAAGCGGTGCTGTTTTCGGCAAATCGTCCATTGCAGTTTAGAAGCTTAAAATTTTAACAGGAAGATCAAAACTATTGTAACAAGTCAAATACTACGTTTACGCGAGGCGTTACTTCTGTAGTAATTTACTCAAATTATCGATAATTCTCTCCGCGTAAACGGGTTCAACCCCGTTTACGCGGAGTGAATTATCGTAAGTTACGATAATTTGAGTAAGTTACTACAGAAGTAACGCCTCGCGTAAACGTAGTATATGCAAAGTTAAATTGATTAACGTTAATTATCGTCAATAGTAACCCAGGTAGCAAACTGATGTTATTTGTCGTTATTTTGACATCATTTTTTGTTATGGCGTCAAAATGACGACAAATAAATTCAGGTTGTTATCTGGGAACTGATAATTATAATAATTTTTGCTAAAAAAGAGTACCGTATTCTTCAAAAAATTATTTATCGTGTTATCGCTCAAAAATCATAAAAGTTGCCGAAAGGGACGAGAGTCTATTTTAAGAAATAAAGAAAGTAAGAAAGAGTCCGTTCGACTTATTATTAGTGACGTTTTCTATAATTTCTTTCTTTTCTTTGTTTGCCTTCAAAGCCTAGAAGCGTCTGTTGCAGGTAGCGAACAGGAAAGTATAATGTAACTAACAGCCGAGTAGATCTAATTTCAACGAGTTCAGATTTCAACGATATAGATTTGCATATACTGGGTGTCCCATTTTAACTTAGAAAAAATTATACAATTGTGCAGTTACATTTTTGAAAAGCAACTATATGTTTTCTTTACACCAATTGATTCATCCTACTATTCTACGCATAAAAGTATTAAGGTACAATTATCAATAAATGAATAGTTTACATGATATTTTATATTTCATGTTAAAATATATCAGAATAAAATGTAAAATATCTAGCAAACTATTGATTTTTTGATAACTTTACCTTAATACTTTTATGTGCAGAATAACTAGAGGCATCATACTATATTTAAAAAATCATATAATTCCATAAAAAAAATCAAAGGTCACCTTCAAATCTCCGAAATGCCTCTACCTAGAAAAATTTCGTTTGACCCATCTTATGTTTCCCTCGAAGTCAAATAACTTTTGTATGGAACATTTTTCTCTAAAATGCTTTGTTTCCGAGATATTTTGCTGTCTAGATTAAAATGGGACACCCTGTATATATATAGATATATAAGAGGACTTCTATGTACTTTTCTTTATGATACCGAAAGGTATCTATCGCGGTAAATGCGATAGATCTATTGTCATCTTTTTGCGTTCATCTGAAATTAATAAACTCTACGATCGCGGCGAAGTAATCACGATTTACGTCATTGCTATTCTTATTTCAAACTAAAAAAAAAAATATATATATATAATGCGTTTTCCCTTTAGTTGCACCGTTTACTCCGCCTTTTTACTATTTCGATTTCGTATTCGTTGTATACTCAGGAAGTCTAGATATAACTATCATATAACATATATGTAAATATGCACGAGTTATATCTATATTATATGGCAATTATATTCGGTGTTTACTGAGTACTTGAATTTTTTATTTTAAAGAGAAATATAAATACGATAACCAATTTTCTATTTCGGAAAAGACAAGCAAGGGAATTTCCTGTTGATAATATCCTACAAATTTTTAAATATTTTTCTTGACCAAGTCGCACATCGCGTTTTGTTTGTTCCTCATTCTGTGAAAGTCTGATTACGTTATCAATTCGTAATGTATGTACTGTACAATTCACAATGAAGGTTGAAGATATGTACGACACATACCGTTTACTGAAGAAAAAAATAATAATTTGCACCTTTTGACGTCTTACAGAGAATTGAGTTATCACCAGAGATAACAAAACAGAATGCATAACAAAGTATGAAAGATCAAAGTACGAAACATATCGCTGGTGTCGTCGACACCAAGAATTATTGTTTAAGAATTTTTTTTCTACAAGAAACTTGTTTACTAGAAATTATAATAAAATTTCGTGAAATTTTGTTAGTGAATATAATTAACTTTTGAAATTTTATATTGTCATATATTTTGTTACTAAATATAATCCAGTTTTTTAAGATAATCTATTGTAATTATAAAAATTGATTAAAATTTATTTAATTATATTATTTTAATTATTTTTTATGTAAATTTATACGAATAGAATGTGGTTTTGCGAAATTAAAGAGCAATCTGCTTTTTTAATTATTTAATATGTATATCACATTTTTCTAGCATATTTAATATATTATTATCTAATAATTTAATATATTGTTATTAATCTATTTAATATATTTAGGCTTATTTGACTTAATATATTTGAGATTTAATATAATTCATACACTTATATTTCTATTCTATTTTAGGCTCAACATTAGGCAAATTCACGGATATATCGGTCTCAGGATGTCCAACGTCTGATGAAAAATGTATTTTAGTGCGCGGCACTAATGCATCTATATCCATTAAATTTATACCTAGTGAGTATGAGAATTATGTCCAAAATTGCACATCCAATTTATCCGTGAGGATTCGATTTTAAATTAACGGTATTAAAAATGTAATTTGAATTATTAAGATACATATTATTTAACATCTGTAATATTATTAATAGTCATTTTATAATTGCGACATCTATTTGTGCATTTCCTTTGCAGACGAAGATATCTCGCAAGTCGATGTACGTGTATACGGCGTAATATTAGATGTTCCAGTACCTTTTCCATTAGAGAAGCCTAATGCATGCAAGGATCCTGACGATGGGATCGTTTGTCCTTTACACAAGGATCAAGAATATCATTACACAACCACGATGTTCATACGAAAGAAGTTCCCTTCGGTAATCAGCATTTAAAATTCATATTAACCTTTATATATTTCGATTTTTTTAGATACAATTTTATTTAAATTTTGTTAATATTTGGACATAATTTGAGCAAAATTTTAAATTAAATTTATATCTTTTGAACAACTTTTTAGGTAAGAAGTTCTATTTTTTTTTTAATAAATTAAAAACTCATAAATCCTTTTCTTTTTAATTTATTAAATATGCTAATTTATTATATTAAAAATATTTTTTATATGTAATAAAATTATTAAACTTGTGTGTATATAATTAAAAATTTATAATTTTTATTATCTTCCAGGTGAAAGTCGATATTAAGTGGGAGTTAGTAAATGAGAAAGGCGATAAGATAATATGTATACAATTTCCAGCCAAAGTTAAGTGACTTAAACGATACTATTTTAACAATTCGGAAATAAAGAAAAATATTAAAGACTATACCTTGATAAATATGAATATGTGCCATTTTCTAGATAAAATATTTTGACATAAATTTACTTAACTTCAAATATTACCATGTCAAAAGTGTATTGATAAGAAAAATAAATGATAATGAAATAAATATAAATTTTTAAAGAGAACATTGCTTATATACATGCCTGATGCCTGATATATATTTTGAATGTCGTTTCTTAACAATTATAAACGATGTAAAATCTCGATAAATAAAAAATGCATATGATAAATAGCCACCATGATAATGCATTAATTCTATGCATTAATCTCTGTATTTTTATTCAGTATTTTTTGTCAAATATATTAACTTGATATATTTTCTTTATAAACTATTTCACTACTTGAAAGCAGTTATACACAAAAAATAAAGCGGAATTTCCAAAGTTAATGTAATTAATCTAATCAATTCGTTTATTTTGTGTTAAACGTTCCCAATGAAATATTAGCAAAATTGGTGTTCTGATTTAGCTACAAATTTGTTTCCTTAGCCGCACTATACATACACTTTCTGTAGTCAATGGGTAAAGAATAGGAGAAATAAAATAAAAACGAAAAGTGAAAGAAAGTGCAGAAAGCTCGGCTGAAAAAAAAAAAATTTCGTTTATCCGATCTAATGAGTCTTGGTAACTTCGGTCTCCTCCTCACTTTATAAATTATCATCAACTATCCATCGCACTATTCTCGACTTGTGTTCGACTGTCCGTTTCAATCTGATGGATCGTTCGTTTGGCACTGCGTTGACTTTCTGAATTTTGTTGATCGTTTCTCACCGTCTTTTCCGCCTGATATATAGGCTCATACTCCTTTAACTGCGTCATAAAACTTTCGTTCGGATTTATGCAAAATCTTCTTTGCTGCACCATTGAGTATGCGCGCCTAAAATAAATGTTACAAGGATTTTTCAATATTGTAATTTCAATAAATGGAAATATGTAATCATAAAATAATTGTAAAATAAGTACAATTCTGTAATTTGAATGAAAATATATAAGAACATATACAGGGTGTATCAGAATACATGTAACAAACTTCTAGGGGGTTCAAAGTAGACCAACTTTTAATAAGGAACTCATATCCGGAAACGTACCGTTTGCGAACTTCAGACTGAAACTGTTGGTATGTTCAGTAATAGGAATAATTTTCATAATAACTTTATTTGCTTACATTGCATTACAAAAATTTTTAGCAATGTCAAAACAGATGGCTACAATAATTGCTCATAATGACGACCAACTCCGATGCAAGCATTGCACCTGCAAAGCATGTTCTGGTACACTCTTTCAAAAATGTTAGGCGTCACTTGGATTTCTTGCGCTGCGGCCAGAATGGTGGTCGTCATTATGAGCAATTATTGTAGCCATCTGTTTTGACATTGCTAAACATTTTTGTAATGCAATGTAAGTAAATAAAGTTATGAGAATTATTCCTATTATTGAACATACCAATAGTTCCAGTCTACAGCTCGCAAACGGTGCGTTTCCGGATATTAGTTCCTTATTAAAAGCTGGTCTACTTTGAATCCCCTACATACCCTAGAAATTTGTTACATGTATTCTGATACACTCTGTATATACGATACTCATCATATACATATATGATATATGTATATATATATATATATGATATAGGGTGCGGTCGAGTTGCCGCTACAAATGCTTCGAAGCGTTTAATTGACCAATCAGAATAAAGAATTCTATTAATTGACCAATCAAAAAATACTTCAAAGCATTTGTAGCGGCAACTCGACCGCACCCATAGACATATATAGTTTTATGAAAAAGAAAAAAATTTACATTTGCGAAAGTTCGTATGTTTCCATAACGTATGCTAAAACCAATGCGGCGGATCTCGAAATACCAGCATTTCCATGAACCAGGACTCGACCGCCTGAATTCAAGGCTTCATCAATGAATACTTTCACCTTTTTGAAATGTTGAATAATATTTTCCGTCATTGTGTCGGCAATCTCTAAGACTAGGTATCTGTAAAATACAAGTAAAAATATAAGTATGCGAAATATAATCGTAATTACTGATGAATCATTAAATGCAATTAAGAGAAAAAGGAAATGGAAAGATCGTAAATTATAGTGTAAAATTATATTAAAAATTAAGAGATTGATGATACTTTTGATTCAAAATGAATTAATTAAATCTTAAATTCGCATATCATTATAAAAATATAAAGATAATAAAATTAGAATATAAAATATTGAGACAAGAAAATTAATGAAAAATATTTAAAAAAAGGATTAAAGAAAATCAGAAATTAGAGCTTTTTAAGTTTTCAGAGCCCTTCTCTTCTTTGTTAAGCGACTATTAAGCTATTGCAATTAAGATCACATACTTGAAGCTGTTGGGAAAGTTTGGCCTTATAAGGTTTGCCTCAATAGCGTGCCTGACGCAAACTATATGTGTTATTCCATGATCAAGCAAAGACTGCAATTTAGAACGACTGGCAGCACTGTACGGACCAAGAAACACACCAGGTACCACCTCCTGTAATGTATAGTACACATAGGTTACATATTAAATTAATGATGTATAATCTTTTGTAAAAATAAGAATAAAGAGCAAGAAAATTAAATGTTATTTTTTAAAATTTATTTTTATAATAAACTTTAAAGAACTGTAACTAAAAAAGGAAGCATTTTTGTAGATCTATGTTCACACAACATTCATTTGTCAATAGAATTAATAGACTTGCTAGTGAAGTTTGGCCAAACATTTTGTAAACACCCTGTGATTGTCTCAAATTTACATAATCACCTGCATGTGTCTTCTCATTGTATAAGTCCATTCTTTTGGTCTCTCCAGCCAGGAGATATTGGGAATTTCTAGGCAGTACTGGTCAGATCCCGATTCGTTGATGTCTCTGCTGCCTTCCTGCGGTAGTGATTAATACATTTTGAATTATTCATTAACTATACATTAAAATAAAGATTAAGAGAAAAGACTGGCTAAATTTGTTTCAGCTCCTAATATCACCAACCATAAGATACCAAAAGTATTATAAAACGTAACAAAGCGTTATACAAGAGCAATAGATCTGTCTTTCAGCTGTAGTACTTTTCTACACGAACGTACGTCCATGTTCGAGAGAAAAAGAAAACTGAAGTCAAAGTTCACTCAGATTAGAACAAACAGGACAAATTCGATGTCAACGCCATTGCTAAATCCTGATATTTTGCACGTTCCTGTTTGATCATCGCTGTTTACACTGTCGGACAGTGTAGGCGGGGAGTACAATTCCACTACGCCGACTCGTGTAATCCGACGACGGGTATCGCCCTTTACTGATAGTCGCCCTTCACGCTGATATACTTGCCGTTAAACGAACGCTCGAATTATTAATCGTCATAATCATCGAGCGCTATGCAATGAGGAATACATGACTTCATAACCTGTCATCATATTATATATATGTATACATATATATATGCAGTGTTGCCGCGA